>JXSR01S057448.1:0-16299 GCA_000969725.1 Ophiothrix spiculata | reverse complement strand
CAATTATAAGTGAAGTGTTTACGCGTGCAGAAGCACGTAGAAGTACAAAGGTCGTGTGCCACTCTCTTTAATGGCCATTTAAATATTATGTTTGACTTATGGTAATAATAAATTACATATTCAGGGGCATGTAACAAAGGATTGTGAATCTGTCAAAAAATTACAAACTTGACATGTATTTTCACAAGTAGCACAAAATGAAGTTTGCTGCATTTACGGCTCGTTTGAGATGGATGGTCTCAATTATGATGGAGTTTAATTTGTAATCATATTGAGGTTGTAATAAAAAAACAAAATTGCCAACATCCAACTCAGTTTGGGAATGAATTCATAAACTGATTCATATTGTGGAACAGCTTAAATAAATTGGCAGAACATTTTTCAGCATTTTCATGTTGTATGGGATCTATTCTTCCAATTTATGAAATTAAATTCTATCTGCCAAAATGTTTTCTTTTTTACCTGGAATTTTTTTTACAGAATTTAAAAGTTCATAGCTAAATTTGTAGGATTGGTCCAATTCAACACAAAAATGCTTTCAAATTTCCATAGGTCGCTTCAAAAATTGATCTAAAGTCAAAGAGTATACAGGGTTGCTCATATAGTCGGAATAAAAATATTTTTGCCACTTTTTTATGTAAAGGTCAATTTATGATGAACATATCTGGCAACTTATGGGTGTTTTTTGGTCAGATTTGATAGGTAATCTTGGTGGGTGTGAAATGGAACTCCAAATGTGATCAATTTCTTCATGTACTGGTACGGGGGCAACAACAAAAATGGGTCAAAAACGTGATTTTCAGGTCAAATTTAATTAGACCCTGCCTTTGACCCTATCACTTCTTTACTTAAGGTGAAAGGTCATATTGAATTCTTTTCTGTAGTAGAGTGAGAATCAGGTAATTGAATGTCTTGGTCACGCTTCATTGCGCCAAGAGAATGCTTGGAAGCAAAGTACAAAATGATCCTCCAACGCCCCTAAATTTACAAAAATAGGGTTGTTGTGAACGTCGTATGGTCCCTGGCGGTATATGACATCTTCAAAACCTTTTAAGATGTCATATACCGCTGGGACCCATTCCACGTTCACCACAACCATATTTTTTTAAATTGAGGGGCGTTGGAGGATCATTTTGTACTTTGCTTCCAAGCATTCTCTTGCGCAATCAAGCATGACCAAGACATTCAATCACCTGATTCTCACTCTACTACATATAAACATTCAATATGACCACTCAACTTGAGTAAAGAAGTGACGGGGTCAAATTAAATTTAACCTAAAAATCACGTTTTTGACCCATTTTTGTTGCTGCCCCCTTAGGGGCGCATCATTTGATTCTCAGGGGGGGCATGGAAGTTTTTTGAAAAAAAAACTTCGCCGCCGAAGGCGGCAAAAAAAAAAAATCTTGACCCGGCTAAAAAAAAATTTGACTCGACCCCAACTTCCATGCCCCCCCTGAAAATCAAATGGTGCGCCCCTCCAGGAAATGAGAAAATTGATCACATTCGGAGTTCCATTTCATACCTAATACGATTACCTATCAAATCTGACCAAAAGCAGTTTCCAGATATGTTCATCAAAAATTGAGGTTTACATTAAAAAGTTCTAAAAATATTGTTATTCCAACTATATGAGCAACCGTGTATGAATTCATTTAACATGTTTACAGTATATGAATTTGTAGTTTTCTTAAACTGAACCATTTCCTTTGATTGTGTAATGTATTTTTAACATTGGTATGATAAATGTGATGACTCACTGGAACCCCTAGGGGGACTTTGCAGATGATATCAATTTTGATTTTATCTTGAAAAGCGTTCAGTCGCAAAGTCCCCCTTTTTGAGGTGAGCCATCACAAATGCGAGACAAAGTATATTTGAGCCAAATGAACTACACTTTGATTATCGCTAATAGGCGGTGCTCCAAGAACCTTGCCCGGAACATCCCATTTTTCAAAATTTCTCCCAAATAGGAGTGTTCTTGGAACACTTAAAAAATAAGGGGCAAGGGGGCACTCTGTTCATAAAATCTTGCATTGTACCATATAAAGGTGTTTGATGGACCTTCAGTACTAAAAAGGAGTAACTTTAGAATAGACTGCATACCCTAATCCTAACCCTAAGAACGTATGGTGCGTATTCAAGAAATACCACGGTTTGAAATTGGAAGATTCCAAGAACACCCCTATTTTTAGTCACACCCCCAAACACATACCCACACACCCCAACCAACAACAATCTGGTACTCAAGTAAATTAAATGTCCATCTATTACTGCTTTACTATGATTTTATTCAGTTCTGATATAATTTCAAAAAACGAAATCAAGTATAAGACTATTAGAATTAGGCACATGGTGTATGCACCAAAGAAGTTTACCAATGGACTAGTCATGTACTATTACAGCAGATAGAAATCAAAATTATATTTGGCTTTTTAAATTGAGGACCCTAGAACTAAAAGGGGGTTAAGTCACAAAATCTTGAAAATTTGGTTGTGTCAATTTCCTGCTACAGAATTCTCATTTCTATATTTTGTAAAAGTTTTGTAGTAATTTGATGATCAGAGCATGTGTAAGAGTCACTGCGAGATACAGCAATACCATTCAAGACAACACAAATGATATGATGTTCGTGCCATTTTCTCAGTTTGTACTCAATGTGACTTAACCCCCTTCTGGTTCTAGGGTCCTCAATTGTAAACACACTATTTGGGCCTTTCTTTATCGTTATGTCAAAAACATCACGAAACGTTGTATGATTCTTACTTGAACTTCAGCATGTTTATAGGTTTGGTTATCACTTACATAATAAGCATGCCTCGACCTTCCAACATTTCTGCTTTCTTATAGATTTAACCCAGTAGCTCAAACAAGTTGGCAAGTAGTGCAAATAAGTGCTATAATTTTGCTCAAGCATGTTGAAATTTAAGTATTATCAGCTGTATTTACTTATAAATATTTAGTATAAAGAATATTTTGGTTCAGACAATGATTTTATTGTTCGTAATATTGTGCAACCGTTGAAAATAACTTAAGTGATACCATGTTCAAGTTCAAAAAATCGCATACAACGTTTTGTGACGTTTGTGATCATCCTAAAGAAAGAAAGAATTTTGAGTATTTAAAAAGCTTCTGAAATATCTTGGGATGTCGTAAATTTACCCATAATTTCATAATTCAGTTTTACTTAAGGTGCGTTTACACTATGACGTAAAGTAGACCTGCGAATTACAGTTTTGAATTTTACGCCCGTCATCGTTAGTTAAAGTCAGTTAACGCTCACACAAGCTGCTTGCCACGCACACTATCTTTTACTATCAGTCGTTTGCAGTTACAACTCTTTAGTTGAAAATACCTTGCCCTCCGTCGTTACCCTACGTCACAGTGTAAATGCACCTTAAAGCTCCAGAAATGATGTAAAGAGATTAAACAACAAACCAGGACAGAATCAAGTCTCAATCAAAGGCCAACTGTCCAGATCCAGTTCTGTGTCCACCCTCCAGATGGGGTTCTTTTGAATTGGTTTTGGGCTGTCAACTTGTGTTTTTTTTTAAATCTATCTCTGTTTAAATAATAAGAACTATACAGACTACTTTTAAATAACATTCAAGGTATTTGGACGGATAATCACCACAGTATTTTAAAGCACATTTCAATATTATTGCCATGATTTCAAGGTGTGTGAGAAACAAGGTTAATATTGATAACATAAATTTGTAGAAATTGTTATCTTACATGATTAAACTTTTCATACAACTTTGGATCTATAAATCTTAACTTACATCCAACCATTAGTTTATACAGTGTAAACTCGTTAACACAGAATTCATAGGAGTTATTATTTTTATTGTGTAATATCAGAACTACTTGTTATCCAACAAAATGTATACAAAGTACTACTTGTTATCAGGAATTTCATGTTATCCAGTGTGTGTTAATGAGTTGCCACTGTATATACTCTTTATTTCATTATGCTAATTGACCATAGAATAAACTATTTGCATACAATCCATGTTGAGACAGGCTAAGCTTGCATCATTTTTTAACATTGCATTTCATCATGTGAGTGCAAGAAAGTCGTATTTGCAATAGCTACCATTTTTCATAAATTTGAATTGCACACTTTATAATCTTTATGAAATGGTTCTTGGTGTCACCTGAAGAACCATTTCAAGTACAACTGACATAAGACAGGGAAATTTTTAGGGATTTTTAACATTCTTGTGAAAAGGCATACAATAAATATAACTTAGGGAATCCATTGCAGATACGACTTTCTTGCACTAACAAGATGATTTGTCATTTAGGCTTCAGTGGAAGATGTCATCAACATCAAATTCTCAATTGGATAACGGAAAGTATGATGATCCAAGAATACAACAGAAAGCACCATACAGTGCAACAAGGGTTTGGTTTTATGGACATTTCTGCATGCATACATCCAAGTTGTCTCCTTTATAATGACTGCTATTTATGTGAAAGAAACACTTTGTGCCAAGAATTTTGTTCAAAACAAGTACAGTGGAGCCTTGTTAACACAAAAACCCTGATAGCACAAAATGTTTTTGGAGTCCAATGTGTTGATTTTCTATGTGACATGGCTTGGATAAACACAATTTTGATAACACAAACTAAAATCTTTGGTCCCAGTGATTTTGTGTTATAGAGGTTCCACTGTATAATTTAGACATTTTGGAGAGAACATTCTGTTGGATTTAATATTCCATGCAATTGTCCATGATGTTTATCATACATGCTAATACTTTGAGGCATGCTACACTACTAGTAAATATTATCAAGGTGATAGTACAAAAAATACTGCCCAAAAGCAAACAATTTCTGTTGAAAACTGCAACTTGTTCACAATATATATATTTGAACAATGGTAAATACATATTTCAGGAATGTCAGCCTCATAAAATACAACTGGTCTAATTGGAATGCATTTGTATCAAATGTTTTGGAAAATCATTCATCTGATTTGTCATGAAGCTAGAAGTCTCAATTCCTTGTGCATATATTTGGTCTAGGCCTGGGACTAAAACCCGGGTACCCGCCCGTCATAAGCTTACCCTGGTACAAAATGTGCAGACCGATTACCCAAACTGGACAATAAAATCATAGAATTTTGAACAAAAAAAATTGTGTTCAAATATTTATGATAAAATCATCATCTGATCGAAGTAAACATGATAAATCATGACCACAATTGGCAAAAAAAAACCCACCAACATTTTTGGTGTTATTGAGACATCATATGGTCGTAGTAGACCTGTCAAACTTCCTGTTCTAAATTGTAAATGCTCAATTATCAATACGGTCGGGTTGAATCCTCATTATCAATACGGTCGGGTACCCGACTGAAAAATAAGTCGGTTCCCGGGTAGCAAATTACCCAAAAAGTCCCTAGGCCTAATTTGATCACAACTCAGGTTAAAGTTCACAATTCGTTATGGAGTGCAAGAAAGTCGTACCTGCAATAGCTGCCACATATTATATTTAATAACTTATCATTAAATGCAAAAAATCACTATGAATTTCTCTGCCAAATGGCAGAAGATCTTGAAATTGATTTTTCATTTTAAAATGCCACTGACCAAAGATTGAACTCTATATAGCTTGCATGCAAATTTTATGTAAAATAGCAGCTATTGCAGATAATGAATTTTTTGCACTTGCATGACAAATTATTGCAGTCTGCTCTATCATCCAAACAAAAAGGGCAAACCAGAATTGTGGGAATTCACGCTATTAAAGGGTGTGCCATTAATTGCTGAAATCTGCTAATCTTGTGAATATAAGTCTGAGCCTCTTACATAAAAATAGTTGCTATTCAGTAAAAATCTGTGTACATAGAAATATTAATAAATACTTTGCAATATACAGAATAAGATGTTAGTCAAGGTGATTAATAAGCTTAAACATTCTAAGACACATCAAGGTGAAACGAGGTACCGGTAATACATGATTCAGCAACACACATAAGCCTACTGTAATTCCCAAATATAAATTGCAGTTTTAAACATAAAATCTGATGTCAACTACAATGTGTAAATAGGATAAAAGCCATAAAAAAGTTTTTTGTACATGGTACAAAATATATACAAAAAGTTTAGCACCACACTGCCAAGTTACAAAAGTTTGACAATTTAGCACTATTGACTGAGATGTTGAACAACCTAGCCAGTGTTTATCTGAATATAAACTTTTTCTCAGCCTTTTACAAGAAAGATACTATATTTGATTAATTATCAGAATTCTTTCAAAATGAGCCACACAAAATTTAAACCTACAATGACAGCTATGGTTAGTGGGCCTATCTACATTGGAGTACAAAATCATTTCTTAAGAGCTTTATACAATTTTAAAGTAACATGCCAGTCAAATATTCTTAACAGTTAAACAGCAAGCCATTTGGGGCACTTGTATTGGGACTTGTATATCATGCCTGTCGACAAAATTAGTAATGATTGGGGTTTCTTTACGGTCTAGAGTGACACAACCTAACCCAATTAGGGTATCAAAAATAACCATAATTGGGAAATAGGTTAAGAGTTAACAAAAAATAACAATCGGTGCTTTGGGTATATAATTACAACAAAATCCATGTTTAGGATATGAAAATCACTAGAAAATAAATGCTTAAGGTATATTTTCTTATCAGGAAAACCCTCATTTAGGGTATTTTTAAAATGTCTGGATGCACATGACATACAGGTCTCAATTTCAGTGCCCCCTGGACAATGTCCAAATCAAACAGCTTCATGATTGTTGTAGTAACATTTTTTAATGATGATCCATGTACATAACATAATAACATTATTGTCTTATGGAGCACCTTATGTTGCCAGCAACTTCAATGCACCTTAAAACAAAACAGAACAAAACATTGTACATCAATAAATCAAAATTTAGGACTAAAATAAGCATAAATACAAAAATTCACTTCATTATTACCATTTTGAAGTATACAGAGTTAAAATTTAAATTTGTAACCAATTAAAATATAAAACACAATCATAGACAGATCATAATATAGACAAAAGAGTGGGTATTGTAAGGCAAAAAAAAAAAAAGTTTGTTTCCTGTAGGTGGTCAAAAAACCTAAATGCGAAATGCATTTTTTTATTTTATTTTGTTTTCATTTTTTTGTATTGTTTTAAGAGGTGCTAAGGCAAATTTTGATTGAAAATTCGCATGGGTGATGATTTTTTCAGTAAGAAACCTGTCCGGTTTCAAGTTTTTGTTGAAAAGAAAACACTTCTTTAGTAAAAATTTTGCAATTTTCCCCGTTCTTTTTATCAAATTGGCTTTTTTGATTTTCGTTTTCTAAAATATCAAATAAAAAAATGAAATGTGCAAATATATGACGTCAAAACGGAATGCGCGTGGCGCACAGGAAACAAACTTGTTTTTTGTTTTTGCCTAACAATGATAATTGACATCACTGGACTTTCGGTGGTTGTCTTCTCTTGGTATAATTAGGCACACTGTTATGGTAAAAATAAGAGGGGGTATCAAAAAGTTATAAACTTTACCTAGAAGGAATGGACCTATATCAATGAAAATTTGTCAGAATAGTCACTCGTCTTTATGTACATGTTCATAAGTAGTTTCAATTTCTTTACAGGAGGCAGTTGATGTCATATATCTACCTGCTTATTACATAAGCTGTATGTTAGAAATTGAGACATGTGGTCTAATTGAGTCCCTGCATTTAAAGGATTACAGGGCCCAGTAACCAAAGTTTAGTTGTTTGATACCATATTAACGGGTAGGGCTCCTTCTTTTCATTGATACCAAAATGGAAACTGGCCTATGAATGGTGACAAAATAAAACATGGCCAACCTGAAAATGTTTAATTTCATTGAAATATAAAAACAGTTTCTTTCAATAGAGAGGATCCCTACAATAACGGTCTGTGGACAGTCAGTTAAAAATGGGAGAAATGTGTTACTTTGCTCAATGACTATCCAAAGATGCCTTATACGCATCTCGTAATAAAATAACGTCCCTGCTCTAGTTTTTCTGGGTAAGGTTGAAAACTTTTTGATACCCCCTCGTATTTAGAGAATCTGTTGCTGGAATAGAAATCAAGATTTGATTCTAACCGAAACCATTATCAATTACATACACACTGTACATCATGTAAAATAATTATGCACCAACATACGGCAAAAAAGTACCTCTACCAGAAAGGTCGATAGCTAATTAAGGCACTGGTTAATTTTCCTAAAATATTGTAGTTTTAATTATTTACATGCTTGGCATTTGCTACTGGAAGAGTTATCATATGAATACATTTGAACACACAATGCTTTAGTTAAGTAATCTTAATGATAATACACATCTATCATGTCTCCTTGTCTCCTTGGGAAAAGAACTTGACTCTAATTACTCTGTGGTTCGTAGGTCATGTTAAGCAGTTGGTCCACCTTTGTGTTTTGACTCTAAAATTGGAGTGTTGTGAAGCATCTTATCCAGATCCAGATTATGATTTTTTTCTCATTTTCATTGCCCAAAAGCATAACATTAGCGAACATGACAACCCTGATCTCAACTGCTTTGATCATGTGGATTAAAGCTGCTGATCAAAGTCACATCTTTGAAGGCGACCGCAGAGGTATACACTACGGGTCTTTTCTGAAGGAAAGTCATGGGGATATACTGTATTCCAGGTACTTCTGCAGGCCTTGTGCATAGGAGCTTTTGTAAGAGGAAATTGACTTGTGTTAGATGCTCTTTTTGGCATCCCTTTAATTTTGTGCATATCCAACACTAAGTGGTAAACACAAATAGGGAGTGTACAATATGTTTTTCATAAACAATGTGAGACAGAGTCTTGTCTTGCTATACTGGCTAATCATGGAATGGGATTATGCATCAATAGCATATACATCAATGGCAGTATAAAATAGACACAAAAACCTTCTCTCTAAACAACATGTATGATATATATAGTTAAAATACTAAATAAGTTGTGTGTTATAAGTGAGTATCCGCTATGGATATTCTTCTCATCTCATAATGAGCTTGTGAGTCATCGTGAGTATCGTCCAATAACATTGAGTCAGTATTTTGAGTCTGATCCCATCCTGTGCTCTGTCGTGATGGTGAGCGCTCACCTCGCTTTCCAGGAGGGATCGGAGAAGGTTCTGCTGAACTCACATAAGCACCTCCTGTTTTAAGTGCAAAAATCAAATCGTCAAAATCTTGGGAATCTTCGTCATCGTCATGATCTGGACGTGGCGGTGACTGTTGCGGCGTAGCTGGAAGCAATCGTCTTTGGTCTATTACAGGTTCTGGTGTTCGTTGTGGAGGCAGCTGTTGATGCTGTTGTTGGAACGGTGGTGCTGGATAGAGATTGGATTGACTATGTATAGAGGGCGCTTTTGATATGTTGATACTCTTATGGCTGTGATGACTATGATGGCTGCGTACACTTTGTCGGCCGATGGACTGGGTATCCCACTCCAACTGCAAAAAATCAAACACAAGAATTTGGAGCCTATTAAAATCCTTATAAGTAGCAACACAACACCAAGCATGGTGAGAACAAATAGCAACTGAAAATGCTTTGAATTCTGATATGGCCATCTAAATCTCCTTGGAATGATTTTTCCACACCACCCAGAGTTTGCTTGTACATGTATCATTAACATCATCTAATATCCAGCAAATAAAACTGCATTTATTTGGCAAAAGCAAGACAATAGTGCAAACACTAAATTTCAAATCTTGGACATTTTCTAATATGAAGTAAGTGTTTAAACAACAACATGAATATGTAACACAGCAATTCATTTATGAGATTATGAGATGACTTATAAGGTTAATATTGAAATCCTAAAAAATTATATTAATCTCAAAATAACAACTCTTGAAATGTACACTCATGGTTTAAAAACTGAATGGATGGTTAAGATATATGGATGGATTTGCAATAATGGTATGAAATTTATGATTAAAAAATGAAGCGCAACATAGCAACTCTGGCCAGGGGTAGAGAGCATCATAACAAGAGGGGAGCGGTTAGGATGGGGGACTTGTAATACAAAGGTTGTGGGTTTGAGCCCCGGTGGCAGCACTGTCTGTTGAACCATGTCTCCTTCCGTGGTTCAGAAGTCACGTAAAGCCATTGGTCCCCTAGTGTGCGAATGCTCCTCCTCGGAGCGCTGCATACAGTGTATACTTGGTGAGTCTATGACAGGTCACATGTTTGTGATAAACCTTTAAACTCTATAGCCAATAAGGCACTTTGAACATCCTAAACCCCTATCTAAATACTCCTGATGTTATTTGTATTTAACTGTTGAATATGGAACAGTTTATGCCAGGTTTGATTCATAGTCACAATTCATTTATTTGTTGATTTATTTTGAGTCAAGTGAGATGGGGAATAATGAGTGCTGGTAGGTTGAAGTACCCTGATGTAAATAGACTCCTTCACACCATGTTTAAACCATTGGGGTTCTCTGACCAAAAGCCTCACTTCATCAATGTCAACAGAGTGTCCTGGTGACTTAATGTGAATTGATGATTCTGGACAGAAAATATGTTGGTTTGAACATGGTGTGAAAGAGTCTATTTACATCAGGGCACTTCAACCTAGCTACTCTCAACAAAGACGGGGGCCGCTACAAGTTGCAAAATTGTATGACCCATGTCTAACGTCATTGGCTAAGGTCAAGTCATTGCAGGAAACGGGTCATTTGGCTGAAGTCTGCAGCGACAGCAGATGAAAATTTTAACAAGGTAAATTTCAGTGTTGTGATCCAAAGTTTAAATATAATGGATTTGTTGCCATTTTCTTTATTTAATTGAACATTTACGCTCTAAAAATCTTCTCGGTTTGTCAAAAATAGATTTGGAACAGATGGTATGCAAAAAAGCATATAAAATGAAACACACATAACACTGACTTGGATTGCTTGATATCTATACTTTGCAATTTATAGATTTTCAAAGCTTGGATTTTTGTCTTTCAAATTTCAAAGCAGCACAAAGGAAACAAAACAACAAAACAAAATTTCAGGTACAGATACCCCTGGTGGTAAAATAACCCCTTACATGCTTTATAATAATTTGAAAGGGGGCGAGGTTTGATTTATTTCAAAAGGAATGATTCTTTTGAAAAGTACCAACATCAAGCAGCATTAGATCAGGAATACAAAAACAATACAAGCATATCAAAAGGAATTATAAACCAATCAAGAATATATTGCTGGAAGAGGATGGAGCTATATGCGGTTCAAAAAGAGCACTAAAGTTAGATACTGATATGCACAAACTGGCAAAGTTCCAATATCATTTTGTCATTATGTTATCAGCCCAAAATAGTTCCAAACAAACCATCATGCTGATAATAATTCTAAACCCAAGCAATTTAAGGCTCTTTTGTTTGGTGTAATTGAGACATCATATGCTCATAGAAGACCCATTCTAACATTGTAAATGCTCTAAATGCTCAATTATCAATACGGTCGGGTACCCGACCGAAAAATAAGTTGGGTAGCAAATTAACAGAAAAGTCCCAGGCCTAGTATCTAGCCTATTAGAGTTAGTTCAGTTAAATTTGGCTTTCTTGGTCAATTTCGGGTTGTTTTATACTTTATTCTCAAAATTTTTTCATCAATTTATTTTTGTCAAGGAAAAAACATGTTTTCTGTGAATTTCTTTGTTTTTTTGTAAATTCCCTGATTTTTTCCATTTTTTTATGACACAGAAAACTTGCTAGCTTATCCTAGCCTATACTGACACTCTTCATCAAAACATTGCTTAATTTGGGTCTCGGAGTTATGAAAAGCAACTAGTATTTATTCCACACAGACTTAATGTTTCGAAAATCCCAACCAGGTCTAAAATGTCTTTCCCAACAAGGGACTTGCAGGCATATGATACGAGACTTAACCAGCACATGGCCATGAAAATTTGACATACTCTGCTTAAGTTCAAATGTATGATCCAAAAACAACAGGAATTTAACAATCATAGCAGTTTGGATAGACACGAATAGTAGCTACAGTGGGAAGATGTCTGGGTTGGTAGTAATGCAATCACTGACGACAACTAGCATGGCTATACTCACTTCCCCATCGTCAGGGTTTCTCCCTAGTTCTCTCAATTCTCTACCAATTTCCATCTTATAATCCAAATGATTAAATAAGAATGCACAGTGTGATAGATATTATTAGAAGATTTACAAGCATTAGATGAGCGATTCCTTTTGAACATTTCAAATCTCTCCAATTTAATGTTTTGAGGTGCTCAGTCATTGCTTAGTTGCCTTTCTCAAGAAACTGATGAATGACTAAGCATGTTTACCATAGAAATTCAATGCATGGTACATCATGTACAAGTGGATATCCATATAGAAAGTTTGAGAAGTAAATTTAAACTTCAACACTATATAAATTTATTCCTCACCTGGAACGTTTTTCGCTGTCTCAACCACTGTCATTAGTAGTTGGTGTGACTGTGTTGTCTCTCTTGTTTTGGACTGGCTTTGGATCCCGTTTGGGCCAACCTGTAACTTCTTAGCATCGTATGATGACATGTCTTTGACATCACATTTAGTCCATCTAGATGGACCTCACAAGCAAATGCGAAGCGTGGCCGGCACTCGCTTGTGAGGACCATCTAGATGGACTAATCACATTTTGCAGTGTTTCAAGTCAAAGACAAGGGAGACATCATAGCCATACCAACTGCTGAGGACGCTGGTTGAGTCAGCGAAAACATTTCAGGTGAGCGTTGAATTTGTGTAGTGTTGAAGTTTAAACTTACTTCTAATGGCACATCATGCTTTGCTCCTTAACATGATCAAATTGATGTTGCATTCATCATAAATTAGCAGTAACTGTAATTTCACAATTTCTCAGCCAAATAAACATGATGAAGCAACACAGAAACTGGCTAAACATGCCACTACATTGAATTTCTACTGTATACTAATTGGAACTTCAGTAAGGGTTCATAAATTTTTTCGATGACATAGTCTACTGGAATCATCTCATACAGCACAACAAGAAAAAACATATGTTGGTCTTTTGTTATAAAACAGCTGTTTTATATATATAACAGTTACATAAATTCTGCCATGTATCATTCATTGTTACATAAAATATGAGGTCAAACATAGCTAAATATGGTGAGGCTACTGTTTCCTTTGATTTATTTACATGATTTATATCTGCCATGACGGTTTCTCACAGAACGAGTTGCAGTCGGCAAAAGATGAAACATTCTGATGAATTCAGTTTCGACATGTACGTGGAACAAAAATGTTTAACCTCATGAATCATTAAAATATCCGTATCATTGCACTCATTAGCATTTATTATTTGTATACTAAATTATGTCAAAGGGGTTTAAAAGAGGGTTGCTTGCTATTCTAAATAATTAGTTTTATATCATGATTGCAGTGACTTGAGCCGTGCAATAATTATTTTCCATTGCACGGCATGAAACAAACCTGTGTGATATCATGATATAAAACAAATATTGAATGCCTATGCTCGTGCAATAGTACAAATATATAATTTGGTCAAATTTGGACTGATCCATTTCGCTCGGCTACGCCTTGTGAAATAGAAAAGTCCAAATTTGACCTCATGATATATTTTGTACTATTGCACTCTCAGGCATTCAATATTTGTATACTATATAAGGTAAACAAATATAAATATAAATAGAGAGGTCAGAAAATCAACTTTTGATTTATGCGATATGAAATCTTTGAAAATGGTACATTTCTTACAAAAAGTATTTCAGGAAATGTTATTGAGGTTAAGGGTTACGATGACTTAGGTCTTTTGAAAATGAGTTAGTATATGGATGGGGTATATGGGGTGGGTTAAATGTTAATAAATCAACAACTGTAAAAAAAAAAAAAAAAAACATTTCGCTGCAGTACATGGTGAAACACTGCCAACACAAAATTTGGCAAGAATCGTTTGCAGTGACAACAAAATAGTACTTAGCTGTACATTCTTCCTTGTACATTACAAAGACTACATAAATTAAACAATCTTATTCCAGGTTGTATTGTGAGTGTGTAAATTTCAGTTCAGTAACTTGGTACCCACATATACTACTGAGACGATACAGTTAAGATTCTTCCTCTTAACATAATCAATCAAGACAGCTTTCATAATTCTACACTTTGTGAAATAAATTAATTAACAAAGTGTAATTGGTGTTCATCTAAACAACGTGTTGATGACTGACGACAAATCATAAAAAGAAGTAAGCATGAAATCAAAATGAGGATGTAATTGGGTGAACAATTCACATCAACATAAGAAGCATGGGACGCATTGACTGCATGGCCTGGGCCCGTATCTTACCTTGCTTTCAATGGTAGCCTCCTCATCAGGAAGGAGGCCTACATCAGATTTGTCTTGTTTGTTCAATATATCAAAATAGGATGCCAGGTTATATATATTATAACTTGCAATTTATATAAAGTATCAAATTTGGACAAACAGATAGGCTGTGAAGTGTTTGTTATGAAGGATTTCTTCAAGTAATGCAAAATTTGACAGTGTATATTGTACAAATAGGGTCAAATTTAGAGGGGATGGATACAATTAGGTACACTTCATACACTTATACTCGGTAAATCTTGAAGTATGCAACAAGCAGCCGATTAACGCACAGAAATCAATATGACCATACACGGAAATAAATTAGTCCGTACTTTTCGAATCATAACAACGTACCCAATCATATTGAATACTCAAATGAACTTATATTCAAGATTTGCCCTTTGTTAGCAACAAAATTATCCAAAAATAATACCAAAATCATGAAAGATTCATGTACCAAGTGTATAAATATGCAGTTATTTGGTCTTAATCAATCATTGCTAGTCTCTTACACAATACAAAAACAACAGTTCACAATGTTGTAGAATACAAGGGATATTCTTCGGATCTTGTAACAGAGTCTGATTGCTTGTTGCATACTTCAAGGTTTATAAAGTATAGGTTCTTCCTGTATGTGACACATGGTACAAGTAATATGGCAGAATGTTCAAGCTTATGGGAACATCATTGTTTTCAAGAATAGCAACACATATTGCTATCTGGTGTTAATGAAAAATACTTTAAATAACGGCCATAATTTTTGTCAGTCACAATTAACCCATTCAAATCTTGTTTACAAACAACCAATCAACACAAACAGAAGCTCTATCAGATCAAATGGTATAAGCTTTTGTTTTTTGGAACTTTTATCAGGACTTTATTATTGCTGTTTGCAAAACAGAAAAAACAGAAAAAAAATGGCATTATCTAGAAGCCCAAAAGAAAATAGTTAAACAATTAAAAATCGCTACAACTTACGTCTTGTTCCTTTGATGGCATCATAATGGCCGGCGGTATTTCATGTTTAGTCAAAATGACCTTTGACCCTTTCTCTTGACCTTGTGCTGATATTAACACAGTACTGTTATTGGGATAGCGTCCATTATCAAGGAGCATCACAGAGTTGTCGTACGATGCATTGTTGAGGGAGTAGTTTCCTTTGGTGGGGCGGCATAGCTGATTGCGTAAGATTGTGTAGACTATGAATGCATAGAGACCCTGTATAATAGAAAATAAAGCAAACAACATTGGTTATGACTATGCAATATAACTGCTTCTTTGATCATAATCGTTACTTGTGTAGTAAAGTTGTTGCATAACTGGCAACATACTTCTGGGATGCAAGTGGATTTGGATTACTCGGATAAGTGAGCACATTCTCAATACAAAATTTGGAAACATACACTATGTCCGTGACTCAATGTTACATCCTGGATCATATAGGATCTGAGATAACTTTCTCCCTTGAATTATTATCTTGGCCTTGAATGGACATACTTCAAGAGACAAGTCATTGCTATATTAGGCACTTTAAAATTTTTGATACAAACAGATGGAAGTTTTCCTATGGCGAATTCTCGGTCAAACTTACCAGTATGATATTAAATAGACAGAACATGATAGCTGTCCACAGCTGACTGTAGGCCATGTGAAGACCTCCAAACAACCATGTGACACACAGTATGGACCAGAATAATAACATCAGCTGAATTTCTGTGGCAAAAAGGAAAATATATGAAAGGATTAAAAGGTGAAAAAAGGTAAAATGTGTTTAAAAAATAATAAAAAATCAAAGACAGTATAACATTTTCTGAAAATCGTGTTGTGTTCATTGGAGTTTATATACAAACATATTTTGTTTGTTAAACTATGTAACTGGAGCCTGATTACCTCTACGATGTTGACTGAAACTAATTTGCATACCTCTCT
>JXSR01S057447.1:78234-94413 GCA_000969725.1 Ophiothrix spiculata | reverse complement strand
CTTTTCTTTTTCTCTCTCCCTTCCTCCTTCCTTTCCTTTTTCTTTTGTCCTTTTCCATTTCCCCCTCCATTTTTTTGTGTGGTCAACTCAGGGTGCCCCCTAACCAGGGTGCCCGCGGGTTTGCCCACCCCGAGCCCATAGGAGTTACGCCACTGAGCAACGACATACTACCTAAAAGTTAAGTCTTTTACACTTATAAAATATGGATAAAACAAAGAACTTACATAGACACGTATCACTAACACAAGCCTCATACACATCAATGTTTAACGTTAACAATTGGGACATCGCTCCATTCCGATCTTTCGCTAATACATGAACCGAATCTTCGCCGACATAATTCGCCTCTGGTATGTAAGTAATATTCATCATCGACCAACTCATATCAACCTGCAAAGGCAAAGAAAAGATCGGTTCAGATTAGTACATATATTTGAACTGCTTAAATAGATTGTTTTGTCAAGTTTAAAATGTTTACGTAATGTGAAATGATATTATAAGGATGATCAATTCGGAGAAAAATTGTATTGATTTGAACACTATATAGTTTGAATTTTATGCATGATGATGTATAAAATACAAAGAAAATATAAATCGAAATGGAAGACATTATTGCTTGTCGAGTATACATATAAACCCATCTAAAGTGTGAAATAATGCAGTACTACATGCTAATTACATGAGAAAACATTAAGAGGCACACCTTAGTTCGTGGAAGAACAAGACCACACGGTAAGACACGTTCCTCTCTGGATGTAGCTGTCTCGCTATTACAATTTTCCGCATCAACTGGAACATCTCTATGTTGAATTGACGTTGTTATTGTCCCGTGCTCAGGTTTGTCGAGTTCAATATTTAACTCATCGTCTTGATCAACATCATATGCTCCAAGCGTCAGACTGAGTGGCAGATATGCCACATTAAATCCTGTGTTCTCTTCAACACCAAACTAGAGTTCAAAATAGTTACCGACATATTAGATGTAATAGTATTTAAACAATGAATATTATAACAAGCAAACACCAATATGATTAGAAACTCTGATTATTATTATTGCCAATATACAATCTTTATAATGTTTGTATTCAAGTTATGTTTAAAGTGAAGCAGGTTAACTACCGCCAAACTTGGGTCTATTTAAAACAAAAAACTGTGTTCGCCTTATATAAATAATACAACCTTTGAACATTCAAACTGTTTTATTAAGCACGTATCTATTATTTTTATTCAAAACATAAATTAACTTGCTGGTATGTTTTATATAAATAAAATATATAAATAATAATAACTTTATATGTTCTCATGCTACCCCTTTCAATATGTTAAACTTACACCTACGAAGCGTTTGCTGATTGGAAGGTAAACTTGGCTCAGTGACGTCACATTAAAAATCATATATATGATGACGTCGGTGAGCCAGTTTTGTTATTCCATCGTAACGTTTGGCATTGTCTTTAAGTATTGAAAGGTAAACATGAGAAACAATAGCCCTATATTTAATTGGCCGACAAAGTGAACAATGTTTTTAGTAGAATCAGATATGTGTTTAAAAGATATGTTTTAATTATATGGATTTACTCTAAAATGACGCGTCACATCGAAGGTACACATTTGCGCCCAGAAAATTTACAGATACAGGCAGATAAAATTTCAAAGTAAAGAAAATAGCAAAAAGATGATATGCCTTTTTTACTGTACAGTGGAACAGGCCTTATTTTTCCTAACCAACTGATCAATACTAAAATATAAACTACTCATTTGTATTTCAATGAAATTCTTTTTCTTGCATAATATTTTCAACATTACACTTAAAAGATGTAAATTATGTTTAAAATGTAATTTCGAATATCATCATTTGAATATAATTAGCATATTTTAAACAAAAATCAGGAAAATCTATAAATTCCTATATTTTTGAGAATCTTGACATTAATTTGAAAATTGTGCATTCAGACAGTTTGTTACTACATGGTGAAAATTTCTGTTAGACGGATTGTTTTTATTTTGCGTACTTCTCCTTTTTTACCCAAAAATGTGCAAAAATCACCATTCTTTGAAAGGCCAATATTTTGTTCAGAGTTTTATCAAATTTTCTAATTTTGATATTAAGGGATAAAGAAAAACATGTTTAAAAAATATGTTAGACAGATTTTTGAAATACTTCGTAATTTTGAAGTTACAACGTAATTACTTTTTAATTGTGTTTTGACTTGGAAACATTTTGACATTTTTGCTATTTTAATTAACAGAAAATTCAAAGTCAAGCACCAAAATGTCATCATAAATCTATGTAAACTATGGTTATGAATAACTCCTGTAACATTTTGTCTGGAAATAAAACAACGAATCAGTTATAATTAATATTTCTTAATTATGGACTAATTTTAAAGGCACTAGTATTCTGTTAGCAAGTTACAGCTATTGTATTTTCTACACCATTAGTTACCCAATGGTTTAGCATGGCTCACAAAACCATTCATACACTCATTATACGAAATCATTAGTGTGTGTTTAAATGACTAGATCATTCAGTTGAAACATTCAATAAACGCATCACTGACTGGCTTAATATTTGGCCTTGCCAGCAATATCCTACTTTTGAACAATACAAAACAAGCTTTCATGTAAAGGCTATCTCAGCTTCTAGTGAACCAATGACCTTGACATTTTTGGCATATGAGGGGCTGCCCTTGGCTAATATATGTTTAAAATATCAAACAGGTACTGCGTAACATATTAATATTATAGTCATTTAAAATTAGGAAAAATAAGGCCTGTTGCACTGTAACTTCAAAATAAGAAAAATCCATTTTCATAAACAATAACTTTTAAGTAAGAAATACGTTTGATAAAGTATTTCTTCATAAGATTATACATAAAAGGCATTAAAATTGTCAAAAGAGCTGTTAATAATGACAATAATAATTTTGCACCATCTATTTTTAGTCATTGTGATTGTGATTGTGAATCCTTTGTTGATTGTTTAGGACCTCGGAATTTTTCTTCGGGAGCTGTTCTTTTAGAGCTGCGCTCCCTCAGAAAAATACCTCGGTCCAAAACAATCACCTCAGAATTCACACAATGACCTCAAAAAAGATGGTGCGCAGGTTTATTGTCTAATTACTGCCTTTCAAATAGTACAAAAAATCGGTATTTAGTAAAATATCGTTATTAATCCTTATTCTCCGAGGGGAGGGGGGAGATGTTGTTGCACCCCCCACCTAAGGTTTTTCCCTCGCTTCATAAAAACGCAAAGGCAACCGGCCCCAGGCATTTGGGTCATCTCTTTTACATCCTTTGCGGTCACTTTGATGAAAAAACTAGGGGGTAGCACGTAAGGTGGGGTTAAGGTAGGCCGTCAAAGTTGGGGTATAGGGAGGGGTGAAATCCCTGAAATTTTAAAGTCGCCATTTTGAAAAATGTATGCATGCTATAAGACTCAAAACATATTATAATCATCATTTCCCTTCCTAATTTGCAAAAACAAAAACAGACGAAAATCCGTTATTTAGAACTTTTATAGCAAAATTTTGACTTTGGTTACCATTTATGCCATAATGCAATTTTGCCTGATTTTCCAAACCGAAAGTACTTTATGACGTCATAATTACGTAACGCCTTGACCGATTTTGATGATCTTGGTATCGTTGGATAGGGGAGGGTCCTACCTATATATTAATAGCAAAATCAAGTTCATAGGGGGTTCCGTTCTAAAATATTAGGGTCCCCCCTTCGGAGAACGTGTTACAAAACATAGCTCAGGAGAACAAGGATTACACTGGTTCCTTTTTATTTGACGCATCACATATGTCCCACCTTTTTTAAAACATATTTTCAGAAACGTTTTCTTATATCTTACCGTGGCAGTCCTAGTATTTGAGCCACTCATCAGTCCGTTGTGAGATGCAAATAAAAATGGATTATCGTTGAGAGATCTCACTAAGATAGTCACACTAGCCCGTGTATATGCCGGGATTAGTTCTGCACTGCTACGAACCTCTTCAACTAAAATGCACGAATTAAATCAGAAAAATGTCATTATTGACCAAAGTTACACACCCGCACCTACATCTAATATTGAACGATTGTTGTGGATATTTTGTTCCTATCTCAGGCGCGGTTTTTAGTTACTGGGCACTCGGAGCTAATGATTCGGATTGGCGAAGACGTCTCTTTAGACGGTGAAAGGATGACGAAGGTTTCACAAAGTCTGATACATCTTGTCTATGAAAAGGTTCATCTAGATTGCTGTAATAAATAGTATATAGAACAGATCATTTTGAGAAATCCAAGTGTTAATAGTGAGAAAGATGTTATACTCACATACAGTATTAGTGACTTGGATTTGGTCGGCAGTCTGAGGATGTTCCTCGCAGAGAAGTGAAACGTCACTAATATGTGAGTATAACAGCTTTCTTAATGATTCCACTTAGATTTGTCAAAATTAACATTTCTTTTATATATATAAGCTTGATACATAATTGTGTAAAAAGCTGAAGCAATTCAGCTACAAAGTACAACATTACATGATGAATCATGCTCAAATTGGTACTATTAGATACAAGAAATTTCATTTCCATTTATTGCACACAATTAAAGGAACATCGATTAATACCTGCTATATTGACAACATCTTGTCCGTGACAATCTTTACATGGCCTATAAGTAAGCAGACCCTCGGGAGAAACTGTTGCGGTACCAACTGTAGGGTAGCCTAGGCGCGTGTCCAAGACAAATTGAAGCTCATCTCCATCTGTGTCGGAAGCTTGTAACATGTATTCCAGTGACTCTATCAATAACATAAATCATTATGCAATAAAGAGACGTTTAATTCAGCACCTACAACACACGTCATAAAGCGCTTTATAAATATATTGATACAGCAAATGCAGAGAAAATTTTACAAATAAAAAACTAAAGAGAATAAATAATAATCTATGAAGATCATTGAAAATACACACTCCAACACAATTACTATAAGTGTAATAAAATAATAAGTTAAGAACATTGTATAACGAATATATTAAAGATATTAAACACCTGTCAATATTGAAGAAAGAGACTAGTTAAGAACAAAGTTAAAACAATATTTGTAGATGAGAAGACGTTACTACCACGATAAACATCACTCATTTTAATATTTCAAACCTCCACAAATTTTGCTTCTAAATATCAAACAATACAATGAAATAGCGAATAACGGAAGATTGCAAGAGCATATGTGAAAAAGCACGTTGCATGTGTGGTGGGATGAAAAGGTTATCTTAATCTTAAAATCTTAATTTATCTTAATAGCACTAATTTACAGAACGAACATATTTGGTAACCATCTTTAAGATGACTAAACTCAATAACTTACACATACCTTCATCCTCATCTATTGTCAATTCAGTATCAGGACCGACAAAATGTGGCTTGTTGTTGACAATCGACTTTGAAATACTAGCAACGGCAAATTGCGTCTCCATGCTGAAGTAGCTATAGTCAAGAGTTTCACGGCGCTGACGAGGAGAAGTTGCGTCAGGTTTTCTTTTCCTGGTAGCGCACACCTATCAAAGGTATTATATATTAAAATGTAGGGCTTCGCAATTTGTTAAAAATATTCTATCACACCTTTTATTCTAATAAATTACAATATGAAGAAGTATATATTTTTGGAAAGGAAAGTTCACAATAAATCTATATATTCTATGTATAGCATTAGATTTTTAAATCAAACGAATTACAAACTCGCTATTAAGAAACTCTCCCCAAACGAGGGATTTACCGAATGTTTCTGTGTGTTTTTTTTCCACAAGGTTGGCTAAAATATGTTTAATTTGTACAAATCAAAAGTCTAAGTATTGTTTTCTAATTTCTCTGACAAATATGTTGTTTTTTAATACAGTATACTGTTAAAGGCCATTTGTTAAAGTTATATTTAGTACTTTATTGTATTTATTTGCACGTTTTGTGAAACTAGCAAAATACCCATGAATAAGGGACAAAATCCATTAAACTATCAATTAAGATGACTTGAAATATTTCAAAGATTAACGACATGTTGCCGATTTCTATTATTACTTATTTACAGAGTGTATCGGATAGAATTGGATTCAATAATTCTTTTTCACCATTTTATATATAAAATCTTTAGACATTGGTTTAATAGAATGCAGATAGTGCAATTTATATGTCTAAGGAGATAATGGAAAGAAAACAAAAAAGATAATTTGAGATTAGTTTTTGTCAATTTTCATTTCGTTATAGTTGTTACAGTCCCCTGATATTTGCCAAAATTAATAATATTTGGTCAAGTATTTTAAAGACTTGTGTAAAAGTATAACACGATTGAAAATTGCTATGGCCTATTTGATAAGTCAAAAATAATATTTAATTGCCCAAACTTGTTATAGCATTGCAGCACTGGGGTTAGATAAAGGTCAAGTAGGTCTATTTACCCTCACTGAGAACAAAGGATTTCTAAGAAATGCTATTGTGTTATTTGTGTAAACAACTGTATGTATTGATAGGGAATTTCCCATTTCTCTTGTAGAGGAGGCCAGATAATTCTAGAATTATGTTTGCTAGAATGGTGTGGAATTAAGAGGGTTTTCCAGATAGATATAAATGAGTATAAAAGGAGATGGATTTGTATATTTGGGGTCAGTCAGTCAGCTTTGAAGTTAGCTATTACAGAGTCAGCTTTTTGGATTAAGATATTTTGGAGGAGATAAAAGCAGATTGGATGAGAGTATATGATATTTTGCTGCCTTTTTGGAGCACTTTTATGGATAACTGTTATAGTGGAGAAGTTTAGTTGCTGGATCGTGAATCGATTTTATATTAACTGTGGACAAGGAGTTTGAGATTGCAAGAAGACGACTTTTATATTGACTGATATTGAACATTATTCGGAAGGAGTTATCGGACATTTTGTACCGTTTTGGATCTGGATTTGTGGACATTTGTACAGATGTCATAAAGGACTTTACCGTGGAATATTATTAGCTAGCTTGTTCAAGTCAGAAGCCACTCGTGAGTAAACAAAATCTGTAGATAAGATATATTTACATTGTTTATTTACTTCTATACTAAATAAATTGTTGTTTTAATATTCTGTTGATAAATTCTTGTCTTACAGTGTATTTATTCTTGCTTTGCTTTTAGCTCGAACCCGAAAGGTTAATTCTGACCTTGATCCTTGTTTTGGGTCGTAACATAGTAAATATGTAAAGGTTCGTATTCTCACTTGTGCTCTCTTAAACAAATGTCTAAAAGTTAATATACTCGTATATAATATGGATTTTTTATGGATTAAAGTTCTTTCAGATACATCTCATATCTCTTAAATCTTACTTGCACAGACAATTGTCCTTGCATTTCGTCAAAATTCGTGTTACCATCAGGACACGTATTACTTGCATCGAGCCATTGAGATTGCTCTGAAAGTAATAGTAAAAAGGCACTTCAATATAAGATGACACATAGATTACATACTGGCTAATGCTATCCGTGTGCCATTTTATATTGGTTGGTGCTGCGATAAAATTATGTGATGTACAGTATTCATACCTGTTTCATAACCGAATGTTCCAAATGCAATAAAAACAAAACACAACATTATTGAAATCTAAGTTTTGTTTTGTTTGTTTGTTTGTTGTTGTTTTTTTGTAGGTTTTTTTTTTGTATTTTTTATCTTTAAAAACTCAACAACTTGATTTTATTTGTTTTTTATACTCATCCTATTCACACGTAATACTAAAACTTTTAAATAGTTGCGACACAAATAGTGCATTATTTAACTTAATGCTTAATATAACATAATTTACGTAATGTGTACTCAGGTTTGCTTTTGGTCGGACGAACCTCAAGAAAAATTTAAAATTCATCAATATGAATACAAACTTTCAAGAAAAAGGGACCCATCCATGTACCAAACTTTGGATTGAAATGTACACAAAAATTGCGAGACTCTTGAGAAAATTTAAAATGTAGACCCAGCAAAAATACCACATTATCAAAGATAAAGAAAAGAACTGATTAAGGTACCAGAGAGCCTGATATGCTTCCATGTCCCTAAAACTCTTAAATACTAAGTAGCCATTTCTGGGCTAACTCACCACAATTCCAGTATAAAAGAGCAATTATCTCATCATCATTACTTCTCCAAGTACTTGGCATGCTGATGTCAACCATCATTGGTCCTTGCAGCTCTATTTGCCCAACGCTGCCTATGAAAAACGATTTCTCTTCGACAGCGCTTATCCTGAATATGTATAAAGATAATTAGACGTAATAGGTTTTTACTTTTTTAACTAAGTAATTGAGAACTCACTTTAACAGATTTGTGGTTTCAAATTTGATCAAGATGATGCAAGACTGCTTGTCATTCAATGAGTTTTTTGGACAAAAAGATCACAATCGAATTAAAATATGGACCATTCCTATATTTGAAGATTTAATGAAAAAACAGATTTTTTCCCTCCTTAGTATTTTTTGGCTTTATGAAGTGCACTTATGGCTGCCACACCACTTCAGTAGATTGAGTTCTATGTGCGTTTTAATATTTAGGTTTAGATGGAGGACTTTCTACGACTTATCAATGACATAAATGAAAATCAAAAGCAATAGGACTAAACATGAATAAATGCAAAACGAAGGAAAATTATCATACCTTCCTCGCAAAAGTCTCTCTGTTTGCAAATCATCTGTCTGGTGATTGGTTACGTAAGGACAAAAGGCCAATGACGCATCAGAAGTATAGTCTTGTGTAGCTCTGTCGCTATCAACAATCCCATACAGTAATGAACTACCAGGATGCACACCTAAAACGTCACAACAGAATATCATTCATATTAATACCATAATGTATGATTTCATGGCTTTGGAAGAAGCAATAAATGATAGTTATTTCTTGTTTCTTAACCTTTTTCTTATTTTTCCTCAGGTGTGGGGGGAGGGGGTGAACTTGAGATTGATACGCCCAAAGTTACGTTGCTTGGTACAGGGCAGATCTGAAAATGTCTTTTTACAGTACATAATGGCTAAAATTGATTTTTTTTTTCCACCAAAACGAAAAATATGTCTGTTTTTCATCCGGTTGTTTATACTTATAGAGAAAAACAATTTCTAACATGTTCTGTACACGTACGTCATGCATACATTTTGTAATATGTCGATTTTGTTTTTTTCCAAGTGCTAACCAACCACAATTCTCGGAACTTTGACAGCTTACCCAACTCTAACGTTAATGGGAAACCCGGATTGATTTATCAAAATGAATGTAAAATACTGCTTAGATATCTGAGCTGAACATTGTGGTGTTATTACCGATAAACTGCTATTGGTGTGGTAACCTCCCTTTATTTAAAGAGGGTTAAAGCTCTCAGTGCAACATAGTATGAAGCTGTTAAATTTGTGCAGGTATTATTTAATGCTGGGAAGGTAAAAAGACTTTATGCGAGCAAAATGTTAGGGCCCATTTACATCCATATTATAATAACAGTTAACCCAATGGTGCTAAAGAATTATCGAGTCTCAAGTCTGCTCTACTTTTTATCAGCCTTCTCGTCCTTAAATATGTTTATCATCCTTGACCACATGGAGAGCCGCCTATGACTGCAAAACCTCCATAAATTAAGGTTCGATTCCCGTGTATTCGGTAAGAGATGTGTATGGCCTATGGGGCTTGAACTGGCCCAGGTGGTTTGAAGACAAGGTAAGCATAATTGCCATAACTCTGCTCGTATACTATCAATATGGATGTACAAAGTTTTTTTGTAGCTAAAAGAGTATGGTTTAGAAATACATTAGGGACAACGCAAAAATAATAATGCATATCGTGTTTTTTCTGTAAATAACAAAAAAAGAAAAAAATCCGTACATCTAAAAACGTTGACATTTTAGTCTTGATTCCTTTCAAGAATTTAGAAACATAATTTTATGTATGCTCCATAATGACTACAGAATGGTGCAATGCATTTAATCTACCAATATGGAGACACGATACAGTACAAAATGGGAGTAACTTACCTCCTTCAGTGTTTATTGTTACGTCAAAGTCCGCATCTACCTGTCTCTTACGACGCCTTGTGACAGTAGTATCAATTTGAATATCCTCCCCTCCCGAAGATGTTACTACTTGATCATTGTCAGCTGTGTTTTAATGAAAGATTAGACTTAATATTTGCAATACAGCATATAAGTTTGACTTATATATATTATACAAACCACAATTTTAATAATGAACTTTATAGTGGCTCACAGTTATGCTTAGTTAAAAGCATAATATTCAGTCAGTCGAGGTTTAAATGAAGATACATTTTTAAACATTGTTAACTTTAAAACTTATATGTAACCACTAACTTGCTGGTTTAGTAATTTTAATCCTTATTCCGTATAAGTAAATATCTATGAGTAAATATACTCGCCGTTACCTATTATAGTAGTGGATCCTGATGATAACACGGAACAAAGAGATGCATCGTTGCAAACCTTCAGTGTGGTATGAACACACCTGTGATACAAAAGATATAAAAGGCATTCAACTAATGTTATATTTGACCAATAACAAAATGTTTACTTATAATGCCAGCAATGATCAATGACACTCACCACACATTGTATTGAAATAATTCTAAAACATAACATTTTGAATTGAAATCAACAATTGACTACATTGCTGAATTATAATCACATTTCGGGGACTCACCTTCCAGGCTCCATATTGAAACTGCTTCCAAAATGGCTGGTACCGTTGTCAGGTTCAATAAAGTCAGATATATTGTATGTTTCTGATCCATAGTCGTTAGATGTTACTTCTATTTTACCATTAATAATCGTAACACATCCAGAGGAATTCCCTACTGTCATACATCCAACAATATCGTCTTCAATACCTGCTGAACTACCTACACAGTATTCTTGATAAAAGTAATAGCAATAATCATTCCTTTAATTGAAGACGCAATGATGAGAACATGACATTATATGATAATGAAGAAGGGGAAAACAGAATGGCAGCATATCGAAAACTATGTAGTTTACTATGAACAAAATAATGTGTTCAGAAATCAAGTCTACTTTGTAAGCTTTGACTACCATAAAATATTCTTGTTTCAAACATCAGTCAAATAAGTAAAATCACTTTGAATATAATATTTCTATTAAAAAGATTTATTAGTAATTTGCTATGGTTACAACAAATATCACCACTTATGTTTACAATTTATTTGTTTGTCCGGTTTGGCATAAAACTTCTCATGAGTTATGAGAAATATACTTGAATTAATATATATTTAGGGACTACTAAAAAAGAGGAGCGAATGTGATGATTCTCCTCAAAGGTGCACGTATCTGGGGCTTTATTTTTACTTGTCAAAACTAATTTGGAGATTTGTTTTGACAGTTTTGACAGAAAGATTGTATTGAAAAAATGAATATATGTGATGACTCAACCCGAAAAGGGGGACTTCGCGACAGAACACTTATCAGAAAACGGATGAAAATAGGCAGCAAAAATAAGAATTTCCAGCAGATTTTCTGTTTTAAAATTTGAACACCTTGATCAATATAAAAGAACATGATAAACACTAACAATTAGCATCCAAAATGTAATTCTGAAGAGAAGGCACACGGTCTTTATCTCGTATTTTTACACCAGATGTTAATCGTGCTTAGGCTTTTTGAATCATGAAGGAAGTGATGGACGAGTTGGGCGGGACGCCGGCAAACATCACTACGACCGAGGAAAAAGAATGGAATGCATTGATTTACCATATCTCTTCGCGGAGTTGTCATTAGCTTTTGTCCAGCACGCTCCAGTAGCATGTGGATTACTTGATTTCTTAGCATCCGGTGGGTACATATCTTTTCCAAAAGATTCGCTAAACATCACAGAAGTATTGACACCTTCTGGCGCGGGTGAAGAAAGAAGAACTATCATACCTGTTGGAAATAATGAAATGACTCATGAATCATTTAATTTTGCGAATCGAGACTATGTTTTCAATGTAATTCCAGCCCATCTAGTTTTTAATTATTTAAAATCTATTTAGTTAAAACATTGCAAGACCAATAGATCATACACTTCAAAAATTAGTCGGAACCCTGCGACGCAAAAAAGTTTTTTTTATGAATATCTTATTCACTAATATAACTATGATTCTTACCATCAAATTCGAAAGTGGATTCCAATCCGGCCCCATTAAGCGCTTTCACTGTGATATAGTAAGATTGGTTATCTTTAAGGATGCCTTCGAGACTATCATTTGTTCCAGTTTGGTTTAGACCGACGGACTGAAAATTTTGAATGTCATTTAGGCCACGAGAGGTGCCTATGGCCCAATAGAAACACTGTGGGTTAAAAAGATTTTAGATAATTAGCGCAATTGTCGATGCATTAAAGGAGAGTAATTCAGATCCCTAAAATCAAACAATACTTATAATATATAGGTTAAAGTAGATGAGTTTAAATTGATTTACTACACAATATGGCATTCCGTGGCCCTAATGTAACTAAACCTAAACATATTTCTATAAAGGTGAATAAAAAAAAATAATGCCAAAAATGTTATTTAACTCAGACAATTCACATTCGAGTAAGGTTCCTCACAATATTTTGTTGGTTTTATTGTTGGGGCCCCACGGTAATTAGAAAATGAAATGTATAATTTATTCCACTCTTCTCAACGATCTCATATTTGCAAGAATTGGTTTAAATTGATAGATATTAGTCACGAGTTAATATCACAGCACGTGGAAGAGGCTGCAGATTGCCCCTATTAATGTAATATGACATCTAAATGTGTTTGAATATAGAGAACAAACCAAAGACTGTTATGTCACTCAAACCTTGTGTAATATTTTACTAAGGGCATTTTGATTTCATGATTGCAGATTAACACATAATAGATAATCAGATTAACACTATAGATAATCTACCTCAATCCCACTTCCTTCATCAACTATTTGCCAAAATGCTTGAATGGTCGAGTTTGATGCTTGGTACGCAGTTGGTGCTTGCGACGACAGTCCAGTTTGAGTCACATCAAGGTAAAAGTAAAATTCCATCTCTGGGGGAGTGAGATCCATGGTTACACCATTTGATGACGATGTGCATGTCTTACCATTCCCAGCCACTGCTTTTACTACAAAAAATATTTCAAATACACTGAGAAAATTGAATTGACTTAACATAAAGAAACCGATCACTAAATAATGCTCATTATAACAAAAATCGTCCATTAATTTTTTCTGATTCTCACCCATTTATACAGATTTAAAATTACATCCCGTACCTGTTAAATAGTATAAAGGTGAAGATATTTTCCCCGTTGTTTCATTTATCTCGCCTCCTGGTAATGCTATACCTTGCAAAGTGAATGAATGCTGGGTGACGTTTGTATCATTGCAGTCATCGGAGCAAGCATACCGCTGACAAATTGACTGGTCATCTAAGCAGGGTATACATGGTCTGAAGAACTGAAAATTGAACATGTTGAAGGTAAATCGTAAGCATGTAAGAGCGTTGTTTGGTTTTCAACTTTCATTATTCACTCGTCTTAGAATCACTTAGTGTTCCTTAAACCTTAATAGTCAATAATTGGCCATGTCATTACAACATGAAAACAATTGAAAAAGCAGTGGTATCGTTTTAAGTAGCGGTCAAAATATATTGTAAACATAATGTTTCCTTAAAATGGAAACATGGTATTTATGAAACAAACACAGATGTGAAGATCAAAATTACCCAGCTCAATAAGTGGAACCATCTGAACACGAACCGGACTAATGTGACTAAAGCGAGATCAAAACGACTATACAAGAATGGCACGGGTTAGGGTTGAAATGGAATAAGGGCTTGATTACTACCGTATATCAATAATAGTATTCCTCGATTTTTTTACCCTAATTTAACAGTGATTAGTGCCTATCAAGATTAGAACTAGATGTTCGCAGACATTTATACTAATGTTTAACGCATTTTGTCTTGCCTGACTGTGATAATACACATGCTCTTACTGACGATAAAAGCTTCTCCGGTGCTGGTCCGTTCCTTTGGACTTCTCTACCATATCACTGGCTTTAAATGGACCAGGGGCTTTGAATACCGTATCAATTAGGGTATTCTTCGTATTTTTATTAAGCACGTCATGACCACGATAAAACAGTGTTAAGTGCTATCAAGTTTTGTTCGCAGACGTTTGTAAACATTTAGCGGATTTTCAGCTTGCCTGACGGTGATTATCACTATCAAAAGTGCCAGTGTCTATAGCTCTCGCTAGTAATTCATATTTCACAATAATTACCTCTTCAAATGGTATTACATCTGCCGTGCCTGATATGGTACCTATTCCTGCTTCATAAGCAACGATTGGACTTCCACCAGGTCTAAAGGGATCTCCCCGTCGACAAGGCTCTTCATTGGATGGTGGAGTTCTGTTGTATATTATAAAATGAATTAGTATAGCTTGAATGATTAAAACAGTGTTACTTTGTCGGGTTTTTTATTCTTCAAACTAATTCAAACTTATTATTAGAGATACTTCTACAGGAGTTATTATATTCATCTTACAGTTCATGATTATGTGTTCTTATAGGGACAGGCAGGCTTTTTTTCAATTACTACTGAATTCTGACATTCGAAACTCAGGCTTGTGAACACGTATTTAGACAAAACATTCGCATACTGCGATCACAAAAATATTTATTGGAGAATCAGATACAGATTGAACAAAAATCGAATTTAGGACAAACATGCCCCTTTTAAAAGGAAAGATAGGATAATATTTGATATGAACAAACCTGAGGTTTCTGAAATATGCGACTGTAAATGGTGGCTGCATTGGATTAGGTAAATCTGGCACCTCGTTGTCTGCATTCCACAAATGTAAAACAAGACGTGTGTCAGGTGACAGCTCTGGAATACCATTCAAACTTGTTAGTAAGACACCATCTACAAGAAGTTCGAGTTCCCATTGATCCTGCAGAGAACATAAAAAAGAATAACCAAGTAGTACTGCAGGTAAATACGCAATTTGCAAACATGAAACATTGTAGACTCATTAAACGTCCTAATTCTATACAATCCAGTCCCGTACAAATTGCTTTTCATTATTGAAGAGCCTTTATCGTTTACCCATTTCTACACAAACATATTATGTTTTTACCTCATGAGGCAGAGTTAGAAGAATATAATAAAATGTGATTATGTTCTTCATTTGTGCAATAGACTGCTTCTGCAGTATGAGAAGTATCCCATGCGATTATCACAGTAAGTGGTACGCACGTTAAGTCACAACTAATATACTGGTGCAAAGTAATTTATGGTGAGGTTTACATCGGATTTTGTATAACTTTATATTCATCAAAAATGCCTGTTTTACAGTGATGTATACCTGTCCAGCCTCTGTAGGATTAACCTTTATGTCCAGTGTGTATGTGTGCCACTCCTGAGATGGGTCGAAATCTACCGGGAACCTCTGCTGAATCTTGACATATTCATCACGGAAATACCGACACCATACGGTTGCTTCTGAATCTTCTCCAGCTAATTTATTAGTTTAGAAACATAAAAGTACGGTTGTGAATTAAATCAAACAAACAAACACACAAACATAATACACACAAAGAAACCAAGAAAATAACGGTTGTATGTGAAATGGTCAAATAAAAACAAAAATTGAGACTATGTTAGATTGACATAGACGTACGGTATTTGAGTACATTTTAAATGATCATTTACCTGGATGTAACTGAAGTCCACATGATGTACGGGGAACAATATAATCATTAACATTCATACCAACAATGTGTCTGACGTAAGATTCCTCTCCATCACCAGGGTTTGTGGGTAATGAAACGTTCACTTTATCCTCGTTCAAGATAAAATATTCAGTACAATTACACCAACAGGAAGACTAAATAGAAAGTGGAAATCATAAACAAATGAGTGATATGTTTGTTATACAGATTAGAATAAATGTGTGAATCAATTTTAGATTCTTAAAATATTTTTCCTTAACTTAAAGAAATCAGAAATCTCAATTTTTAAAAAATTAAATCTAAATTTGTGGGTTCTACGAAGACCTGCAGAAAAATGTGTGAATCTCATTACAAACTACAAAGAATATTAAAATACTTGCCACGTTTACTGGAGTTACATAACAACAAGAACAAATATCATCTTGCCAGTTT
>JXSR01S057447.1:58088-68193 GCA_000969725.1 Ophiothrix spiculata | reverse complement strand
TTGTAATCAAAATGGATCTAAATAAAATGATCCTAAAACCGGATCAAAAATGATCCTGGTGAATTTGATCCATTTGTATATATTGATCCGAAAAAGGATCAAAAGTGATCCTTAAAGGATCAAAATAAAATGATCCGGAAAACTACTCGTATATTTGATCCCTGCCTTCTAAGAGTGTATACTGAATACATTTTGTTGATCCACGTCCAAGCTTACATCATTTTCAAATTCATTTTTGATCTCATATCAGCTCATCATATCTAAATCAATATGTTTCATTAGTTTCCTTTAACTTTCTCATGGCTCATTTATAAAGTTTCTGCCAAAATTCCTCGGACAAAATCTGTCACGTGACCACCAACTGCAGGGTACCGATCGCGTTTGTAAACAATTGGCCCTGTGTACTCTGAGGCCCGTATTCCAGAAAGATGTTTAGCTAAACCATTGTTTAACTGAGCATCAACTGTCCAGGAATGATACGCATCATTGCAGCTTTCATGCAGAACAGTTCAATGAGTCGTGCTGTTGATGAGAAATAAAACCTTGATTTAGCTAAACATCTTTCTGGAATACAGGCCTGAATGTTTATTTACATCGTCTGAAGAATTCTGACGCTGACTTTAATGAGAGTAAAATTGTACGCCATGTGTTGATGTTGCATTAGGAGTAGTCTTTCGCCTGCATGAGCTAGCATGCTGTTTTGATTGGTCCTTATTATCCAGGCTTGTGCTTTTTGCATAGGCTTTGTGTTCGAACAGACTAACCTGGACCTGAGACGACGTTAGCTATAATCGTCCCAGACCTGGACAAACATATTACCAACCAAACAAAATTACATTTTAGATTTTTGAACTTACTTCCCACATTTGTCCAGGTTTGATAGTCCTCTCCATCGATTCGATAGACAGTCCATTCATATGACTTAATTGGACATGGCTCACCAGAAAAATCCCAGGACGCACTTAGATGGTCTAAGGATGTTTGGTAATCTCTGAAATTTTAAATATATGAATAATATGATTGACCTTAAGCTACCGCGTATTCAAGAAATGCACAGTCCATGAGAGGAAAATTTGTTTTAAAAAGGGTTTGTTACATTTTAATCGGCAATTTAGAACAGGAGTTACACTTTAATCAATGTTTGTGTATTTTCATTTGATTTGTTATGGCCGCTTTCACAGTTTATGATGTCACGTATGAATAAAGCACATGTGTTTCTGGCTAAAATGAAAGATGTATCATATCTTTCCTAACCATTTCATCAGATTCGTTATCTTTTCACTATAGATATAAGCAATTATGCACAAAAGATCAAAGACAACTATACTCAAGCACACTATATTTAGCGAGGGAAGCGGGGAGATATCAAGTCTTCAGAGTGAACCCCATCCCACCCCACCCCACCCCCAAAAAACATTGATAAAGCGCAAGTTTTCTTCGAGATTAAAACTGGTTGAAATGAATCAACTCTTATGAATCTTTTTCATAATTTGACCATGGCATGCATATTCTTTTTATGCTTTCTGACTAACGTTATAAAGCCAAAAATTATACGTAAGGTTTTTCTTTACTTTATTTATTTTTCTGGGCCAAGCGTTAGCCAGTTCACTGTTACCATGTCTTACTGTAAATTGACTTTGTGGTCGTATCAATACTTTAGTACAACTTACAAGTCCATCGTGGGATCCAGTGTTTCCAGATAGCCATCATTCACCTCTATAGGATTCATTGGTGGCAGACCAGCACCATAGAGACTGATATATGCCCCATTCGAAGTAGCAATGCTTGAAAGACCAGCTGAATTATAACCGCGTACTGTAGCTATGACCTAAATGCAGGATAATCAGTTACAAAGGGAATACAAATGATAAGAGTTTTCTCATGGGTAAATAAAATTTCATTCAGAAGCCCCATGTTTTCATCTTTAACTTGATAAAAAAGATTGGTAGGCAATATAATTTAACATTCATGGATAATATTTATAATAATAAACAAAAACGCCATTCACTCCATCCTAAAATAGGTTTATACTGTTACATTCCTCAAAATAAATTAATGCTGGAAATATATCTTACCTTCCTAACATTGGTTAAATCCAAGTTATGAATGACAACTTTGGTGGTTTCTGTGGATACTTCAAAGAAATTTCGAAGTTGAGAACCTCCCGGAGATGTGCCTAATGCAACCTCGTATCTAAATAGTGGTGGGAAAAGGTCACAAAAAAATGTACAATATAGCAGCGAGATATAAAGAAATGAAATATTTGAATTAATTAAATAAATGAAACGACAGTAAAATTAAGTTTCTAATAAATATTAGGATAAAGCAAAAAAAACACTAAAAATTAAACGAAATAGTTCGTACCTGGTAATATCGGTTTCAGGGTCTGTAAATGGCTGCCATGCAATGGCTACTTCTGATATCGATTGAAGACAAACTGTGTCATGTGCCATGCAATCTGAAATGCATTTATGGGATAGATATGTTATGTTATGAATTATATATATCATACGATAAATTAATGCAAACGTGAGTGTCATCAAAAACTGTTCATTATCGTTAACTTAACATTCATACATCCCTTACATAGCTATTGCGAAGGACTTTTGAAACATCTGTTCTTAACATAGAATTAAAAGAAATCGTTCCAGTCCATTTTCAAGTTTCCACAGACTCTATAATAGCGATGCATATTAGCCAGAGTCTTCAGTCTACTTTTAGAATTCTTTATTTAGTATATGGTTTCATTTTAATTTGATTTCATAATTAAAAAATATGTTACATTGCAAAATTTAGATAGATTAAAAAAATCGTAGAATTTAACAAATGTCTCAGTTAATAAAGAATAGGATAACTAGCACTACCTTCAAGTTTGGCCAAATTATTTACTGACTTTATAGTATGTTATGGTTATTTAATCCATTTATATTTAACTTACCGTCGACGTTTTTGCAATTTACACTTTCCAAAGGACTAAAACTAACAGTGCCATTGATGATGAATTCTGATGACAATTCTACTACAGCGCCCCCAATAGGATGTGTATCATCGATAATAATAGCGTCAGAGTACGCTCGTGTCATCATATCTACATTGTTGTACACTTCGACAGTAAAGTAGTAGTATTTGTTGTGCTCAAGATCAAGGTCTTCGAAGTATGAAGAAGAAAATATAGAGATATGTTGTATTTTACTTTTTTGGATTAAATACAAATTGTATGATAAAATTCACCCCTCCCCCTTTTCCTACCCTTGTATACTGAAGATTTAGACATTGGGCTATACATGTCACAGAAGAACAACTCAGTAAATAATTATTTGTTCAAGTTGCTTAAGATAGATTCAAAACATACTTGAACTTCCAAGAAATGCAACACTTACAGGGAATATCATAAACTGCAGCACATTCGTTGATTTCAGATTGATAAACATCTTGTAAGCCTTCATCTGTTCCAACAAAGAATTGACAACGACTGATGTCCGATTCAGCGTCATGGAACCCCGAGACATGGCATCTCAATAGGTCATTCGATGACAGATATTTAGGACACATTACCTGCACAAGAATCACAGAGAATATAGGAATCACTTCCTGATTGCGATCTCAAACACGATTTCAAAACTTATCGAACGTTACACCGTTTGATCATAGCTAGATCATAGTCAATAGGCGCTCTATATTTTGAAATATGATATGTTAAATCAATCACAAAGTCAAAATCTTACTTAATCTAAATTGTAAAAGTAAATTCTGTTAGAAACTGCTTCTCCACAAAAAAAAGCCTGTGTAGTGAATAGAATTTGATTAGGGGGTCAGATATTTCAACTCTAGCAAAGTCATAGCTTAAATCATTCGCTTATGATTAAGTTTTCTTTCAGGAGCTGCAGGAAGTATGAACGATATTTAATCTTTTTGTTATAAAAATCGAAGAAATCCTACGTTAGGTTAATGCAAAATATCAAAGAAAAAAGATTTAAAAAATATCTGTCTTAAATGAGACGCTATTATGTCTTTGATTACTCTAGCGAGACTTAATTAATTGATTTTCTTACTGTTCCTTGTAGTGGCGGTGTTGTATCGATGATCAATGGTGGTGAATAGTATTGGCTTCTGAGACCAACGGAATTAATACTCGAAACTGTTACGTAGTGTGGAACACCTATTGGAACAATTTTGTTTAAAACAAAATCAGCTATTATATTCATTCTTTGTTTAACTACAATAACAAGTAACCGAAAATTGGGAAAAATGTAACCCTAAAGGGTTATATTTATAACCCGCCTCAGTCAAAAAAATCCAACAAGCAAAAATCAAAAACGTCAAAATACGTCATAGACGTGGGTATATATGGACACGAAATGGCTGCCATGGCAGGCCATACAAGGTATCGTAACGTAATAAAATACTCCCATAGAAGGCATGTGAATGTTTATAAAAAGTTGGAGCTACTCCAAGAGATAGACTCAAACGCAGTGCATAACGAGAACTTGTTATCCCATCGTATCGGCAGCTTACTGCTCCCATGACTGCTATAGATAAATAGGGTTGTCAGGGTAAGTTGCAGTTCTGCAATTGCAATCCGTCAATTTGTCTATGTAACGATTTTTTAGAAAACATTAATGAATGTTGTGTAGCCACTAACACTTTATAGTAAAACGATACCACTAAGTACACACTTAACTTTGGGACAGGGTTTGTTTGTACCTCAAAATTAATACACGTCGCGGCGTGTCAGTATAAAAAAATATTTTTCATTAATCATACCTTTGCCTGAAGCTAGAATTGTTGACGTTGGAATGTAATTCTTATTTGTCCATACAGTCGAGTGTAAATCCTCCCCGCTTGGATAACGCCCAACTTGGTAATACATGTTCATTACCTCAGATTCAGGTTCACTAAAATTCCATGATGCAATCAGTGTATTAGGATCGTTTTTATATAGGTTCGAATCCAACACCTATAGGAAAAACGGTTTTAGCAAATTATTGACTTGATTAGATTAGATAAGCTAAAAGGTTATAAGGACTCCTATACCCCAACGACACCCTAAGTATATGTCAAAAGGTGTGTAATGGATGTCAAAACAATTACATATAAACATTAAGCGCAGTTTAAAAAAATGAGGGGGCTGCAAGACTAAGGCTAATGCATGTTTTATGTATTTATATTGTTATTTTTTACAATATTTAAAAATATTGTTTCTCTTAATACAAATGTTTTGGGTTAGAGTCCCGGGCGCGGCAGTTTTCGTCTCCTTGTTTCTTTGGGCAAGACACTTTACTCTACTAGCTCCGTGGTTCGGAAGTCACGTTAAGCCGTTGGTCCCCTGTACGAATAGACTCCATCATGTCATGCAAGTACAGTATATAATTGATTGATTGATTGATTGATCTTCAACATAAATCCATTACGAACCTCGACAATATCACGGTCGCTTTCACCAGCAAATCCGGTAATTTGTGACGTTGGTGGCGTTGTATCAACTTTAAATCCGTCCGTTACGGCCTCTAAGACATCTCCTGCGCCAGTGATAGCCCGTAAAGTGCTAAAGTATGTTGTTGCATGCTCCAAGGGCAGTAGAGACTGCGCTTTTCCATGACCTACTAAACCTGGAAGTTTACATTGAATCGGCTTTTATTATTGTTCTTCTTTCCGTTTTTATCCTTCTTCCTCTATCTCTGTGATTTCATCTTGTTCTTCTCCTCCTCCTTGTTCTTCTCCTTCTTCTTTTTCTTGCTCTTCTCGCTCATCTCGCTTATCTCTACCCACTCCTTCTACACTTCATTTTATTTGTTTTCAGCAAAGTGATGATTTTATAGAATGTGTGTTAAGTTTCTACAATAATTTAAGTAATATAATCTGTATTACCTGCTCTCGATTCCGATGAGCTATCGCCAAACACTATACCGTCTTGAGTAAAAGATTGTACATCTTGAAGTCCTGGTCCAGACCCAACTGCCCATTCGTAATGAACAATGCCATTAAGCTGGCTCTGAGTTACAAGAAACAAATTGTCAATGACAAGGGGAATGTAGTATTAAACTGATTGATTGATTTTGGGAAAAAAACAAATGTAAGTTTCACAAACCGTACACCAAAATCAAGTAGGCAAATACGACAGTTTGGGTTCAGTCGAACATCAACGTATTGAGCTATAACGTATGCCTAACGTACAATGTTTTGGCAATTGTATACACGTATTTTGTATGGTAAAAACAGTGTTTGTTAGTCGTGCCTTTAGGCTCTAAACATTGATGTGTATCTGAGCCCTGTACCTCGAATCCGGTAAATTGGAGAGACACGGTCGTTCGAGATAGTTGTGCATCTTCGTCCGATAGTTCTTCGCTAGCTGTAGGCATTTGTGCCATCCCTGCACCATCAGTACCGTAACCTAAATTAAAAAATTATATCAATTGAAAAAAAATCTCCCTTATGTAACATTTAATATAGTTCGTTAAACATTTTCTATTTAGGAAAATAAAAACCATTGTACGCTCGAACTTCGACTTATCCTCAAACAATATACTTTAAGCTGTAGAAATAAAATTTTAAGATCCAACAGAAAAACAAAATTTGCAAATGAACATGATAAAAGCATTGCGGCAAGTCCATCGTGAGTAGAAGATTTAAAAAAAATATAATATGACAATAGTGTTCGAACTCATTGTGGAACATTGTTTTTGCAACTCAACTATGCTCGTTCAGCCTTTTTCTATTTATTTCATAACATCGATTTCTTGACCATAGACCATTCCTATAATTATCATATGATTGATGAGGAATATCGGCACTTATAACGAGACCAATAGTGATGTATCGTGACTGATTCCATACGTATCTACGTGTCAATTAGTCACGATGTATCACGTGATGCCATACTTGGTCTCGTTATGAGTGCCGATATCCTTCAGTGGCGTAAAGTCGCCAATCATATGAGTGGTCTATAGCTACATACCCGGGTAGATTAAGGGTAAAAAATTGTATGGCGTAAGCCTAAGAATGCATTTAGTTTTGAACTACTTTTACGTACTATTTTCTTACTATTTTGAAACACGTGAAACAAATTCAAGAAGTTGATCACACTCACCAACTTTGTCCTCTTCTACAACTCGTATAGGTGATGAACACTGAATCATGCTGAATGCGCCTGCTCCATTCTCAGCCTTAACGCATACATAATATACAGGCTGACATTGTGGAGTAAACTCGTCATTGGAGCAACTTGATTCGTCTGTTAATATCAGCTCCAGATTGGAAATATAACCACTGCGATCATTGTCCATCGATATGTAATAAGCAGTGTCCTTCTCATCTATAATAAATAATATTAGTGTACACAGGTGTTTATTCAAATGTACAAAGAGTGCGTACATTCAGCTGGTGAGCGTTAAATTTATATTACGTTATTACAGTCAATTTAATACTTTTGTTCTCAGTAACTATAAGAATATTCAGCATTATTTTTTAGTAAAAGGGAAGAGGAGGCATGATATTTACCTATATTCGTGATAACAGTTACCCAATATGCAGCAATATCACTCTGAGAATCCTGAGCAAACCAGGAAGCCTGGATACCGTCCTGGTCACTCTGATACACATATCCGGCATGGAGCTCTTCTTCCTCGCCATCCAATGCACCACCTCTGACGTAAATCATCTATACATAATATTCAAATGAGTATCCCAGTCTTCTTCCTTTCCTTCCTCTCCCTCAGTCCTGCAACTCTACACTGTAAAAATGGTGTCTTGGCAATAGACACTTGTTTTGTCACAATTTTCAGACGTGTCTATTTATAGATACAATGTCGTGTCTTTTTGCAAGACATGTTCAAAGGTAATGTCTCTATGTAAGACACTCATACACAAATCACGTCTACACGCAAGACACTCCAGTTACGTAAGACATGTCTTTGATGTCTTAAAATGCATTTTATTGCTTTTATTTTATTTTATTCATATTGTTTAAGACATGTCTTTTTCCAAGACATATCTTAACAAGACACCCAAGACACCATTTTTACAGTGTACCTGTCTTCCTTCCTTCTTTCTTCCATTTTCCTTTCTTTTTCCTTCATTCTTTCTTTCCTTAACATATATTTGTTTATATAATTTTTGTTAGTACATCAGTCGGTCATTACTCATCTCTTCCTTTATGTTGTCACTTTTAAAACAACAATTTGATAATCATCTTCGATATGATTGCAATGAACACATTCATTCCTGGATATTTTTTATGATGTTTAGTTTAAATACACCGGCAGACATACCTAATTAAGTATGTTAGAGATACCAAAAGAAAATTTAACCATTTTAACTTACCCTTGGTGGCGTGCTGTCAATTTTTATTCCTGTTGATTCATGTAAGGCAACTAACTTGGCATTATTGATAGCTTTGACCAATGTGATATATGTAGCCCCTTGATGTAAACTGAGATCTTTTTGAGTGTGGCCCTTTTCAGACGGATCAGTGATAACAATGAAACTTTTAGGATCATTTCCTGTAAAATCATAGACAATTATTGATAATAATAGGAGTATCAATAATTTGCATAAAACCATGCAAAATGTCTTTCTCAGACTTGCATTCAGCTATTCATATTTCCAATTAAGGCCTATATGAAGAGTTGAGTTGCAAAACGGCTTAGAGACCATTTTTTCAAAAATGAGTTTTTGATAGATTCTAACCAAAATGCTAACAGACCTTCAACTTGTGCATTATCCTGGCACAATTTTTTTTTGAAAAAATCTTGCTAAGTGGGTTTAACCCTCGTCTAACCAGGGGGGGGTTGCAACCCCCCCCCCTAAGGTTTTTTCCCCGTAGCATAAAAACGCAAAAGCAACCGACCCTAGGCTTTTGGGTAATCTCTTTTACATCCTTTGCGGTCATTTTGATGAAAAAATTAGGGGGGTACCACCTAAGGTGGGGTTAGGGTAGGCCGTCAAAGTTGGGGTGTAGGGGGGGGTTGTTGCAACCCAGCGACATTTTTGACAATTTTAAATCGCCATTTTGAAAAAAATACGCATGCTATGTGGCTGAAACTTGCAGAGCATGTTAGAATTGTCATTTACCTTCGTTATATGCAAAAAACCCGATGAAATTCCGTCATTTAGAAAAATTTTGATTTTGGTGGCCATTTTTGCCAAAATTCAGATTTTTCTGATTTTCGACCTTTATGACGTCATAATTACGTAACGCCTTGGCCGATTTTTGTGATCTTGGTATCGTTGGATAGGGGAGGACCATACCTATCTATTGATAGCAAAACCAAGTTCATAGGGGGTTCCGTTCCAAAAATTTAGGGGGGGGGTTGCAACAACCCCCCCCTTGGTAAGACGTGTTACAAAAAATGGCTTGGTTAGACGAGGGTTAAATCCCGAAAATGTTACTTTTATGCCCAAATATGGACATTGTATGACCATATTTGGGCATTAGATGGCTTAATGCCCATATATGGTAACTTTTTATTAAACATGACCTGATGTTGAAATTTGGTATTAAAGTGCATCGTAGCCTAATGAAGCATTGCAAAAAAGACATTTTGCCAAAATTTAGAATATAGGTGGTTCCTAAGTTGAAATTTGATGAGTTTCCCTGCAAAACGGCTTACATCCACTGTTCAATTCCTTCCACTGTCCAATTCTATTTTACATTTGTTTGTACTTATGGAGAAAAAATAAACTGAAACATCCATTTTCAACAACAAAATTAATAGTCAATTAATAAGAAACTATTTGGTGAATTATCTGAATTACACCTTATTTTTAAAGACATATTCGAACAGAATTACCAAAATCATTATGAGGAATTTTGCACCACATTTTGATGCCCTAGCAGTTTTTTGCCCTTTTCTCAAAAAGTGCAAAATGGAAACAAGCAGTTTTGCAAGTAAACTCTTCATATAAGAAGATAAATTAATCTAGGGAAAAAAGTTTGGAGGAAACTTTGAAAAATGTTTTTCAAAGTGGACATATACAGGAAGGCAACTTTTGCTTTCTCCAAGTAATGAACTTTGCTGAGAGGCTTGCAAAAGTTGTTCCAAAATTGATTCACAGTGACCAAAGTGGTTTTGTTAAAGGAAGGTATATAGGTGAATCTATTAGAACT
>JXSR01S057447.1:25639-48579 GCA_000969725.1 Ophiothrix spiculata | reverse complement strand
TTTGAACACCACATATAAACTTTTTTAGCAATTTGACATAATTTTAAACACGCTTTTATATACTGATGTCGCATACATTTTCAGGTAAACAAACACAATAACCAATGATTACCTCAGACATTTGTGTTTTCCCGTCGTCAACTTTGCAGCTGAATACTCACCTGAGATGTACGTGTTGTCCCTAGTATAGAACAAATCTTCCAAATCAGTATGCCCGTTGAAAACAGTCAATGAACCTTCTCCATCGACAATAGTTCTGCAAGGACATATGCACAAGTTATACAAGAAATAAAGCATTGTAGAGATTACGTTAAAAGATGTAAGAAAATGTATAACTTTAAGGGTTTCTTTTCCCCTTTTATGACCGTTATGCCCGACTGTAAAAAGCGCAGTTCAACCTTCGTCATCCCCCCCCCCCCCTAACGAATAGTCATCGATTGCCCGAAAACTCAAAACAAAGTAACCCCGGGCATCTAAGTATAATATTATGGTATCTAAGTATACTATGGTAAAAAAAATTAGTGGCATACATGTATGTCAATCCCCTCCCCTCCTTGGACGACGCAGTAGAAAATAGCTTTAAGTAGACAAGGGTAAATTAACCAAGATCTTGTCACATTATATAAAATAAATGAAAAACAACAACGGATTTCTTGTCCCCGTTTGAGAAATATGCTACGATTGAAGGAAAATTAAACTTTCATAGTTATCATTATTTTCATTAAGTGTCCCATACCTGTGATTTTGTAATGGTGTGTCAGATATGCACAGGTGGTGCCATTTCGTGTGCAGAAAGGTCCTGCAAGGTTCATTGAAAAACAGTTCGTCTTGAATATTTGCAACAAATCCAGGTGCAGGAGGTGTATGATCTGCTAAAATTGGCAGGGATGTAATGATGTTGAGATATCCAACATAGTTTAGAAGCCGTAGGTTGAAGTAGTAAAGTTGGTTGTGCGTCATGGCTAAAGAATCATGGATAAATTCAACGGCGTGTCCTATGCCAAGGCGCTCGTAATGATGGAAGAAACCAGACTGCAAGTAATCATGGTATAGTGAATGGTAGGTTGAAAATAAGTGATAGAGCCTACAATTATCCATAATATTTGAAAAAAAAATGAATTTCTTGTAAATTACAAACGTTTATTAGATATTGACCAATAAACGTGTTACTATAATAGTTAATTAACCAAAACAAGAATTTCTTATTAATGATAAAAATGTTACTTACTTGAAAATACTTGTTATTATACTTGTTTCATAAGAAACATATTTTTTATCGTGATTTGGCATAGCCTTTGACTTTTTTGGCTTTCACTTTCAGAAACAAAAATTCTATGGGTGATCATTATAATTTAGAATTACCTCGCTCAACTGTATTCCAGGTCCTTCAATCTCTCGAAGAAGTTCACACTGTCTACTTTCACCATAGTCATAGTTAAATCCCAAACAATTTTCTAGAGAATCAAGACATGCTAGTGCACATAGGTTAACATTTACAGTTGTCATTGATGTTACTGGAGTCACAGCGAGTCGGCCGGATCGAGGCATCGAAAATTGATCCAAAGAAGATCCTACCAGCGGGAAAATAATACAATCGATTACGAGATATTAATACAAACATTAACTTAATAGCACGACTGGATATTGGATTTTTTTTTGTTTAAAATGACCAGTTGGGCAGATAACATTTCAACGTTTCTCACCCGACAAAAAATATGGTTTAAAACACTCAACAAAATTTACAAAAAGATTACTTTCTTTTTTTTTTTAAATCAACCGCCATTTGGTTGTCGGACGCGTGTTAAATGTGCCTGTTTATTATTGAAACCTTCAAGGAGTAGCATTACTTAAAGAATAAAAGATAAGATTTATTGTTTTGCCTGTCTTCTATCGTCTCATAATAGATGGGCGTACATTATTTTGAGTAATGGGTGCCCCCGCAGAGGCAAAACAATAAATCGCCATCTTTTATTCTCATTCTTAGTTTTTGAGTCATTTATCAACCAAAAACGATGTAAATTATTGCCATAAGCTATAAATAATATAATGGAAAAACGTACACCCCTATTCAAACATGAAATATTCCAAACCCAGTAAAGCTGTTCGCGCCGGATGCGTATATACCTGCATCGCACCGTGATTTTGAACGCGCGGCTCCACTTCGTTTCACGCTGAACGCACTGTCATCCATCGTCTCATAATGGATGGCCAACATTCCTTATTAGGAAGTAAAATTGCACTCAGTGACTATAATAGCTAACTATACGTTGATCAACGCTAAAGAGGGGGAATTATTATGCTTTTCTTCATCCGCAAGTAAGCATAATCCCACTTACACAAGCGACATAGATACTGATGCGTGAGTTACACGTATAACTCGCGCTGCGTGTCCTGCAGTTTACGCACGCACTAATCTGTATCAATTCACGATGTGAAGAGGCCCGCCTATTTGGCGTTGATCAAAGTATAATAAGAATACGTCATCAGAGTTTTAATGCAATTTTTCATCATGTATATAGTATCATTTAGTATCATTATTTAATTAAGCTGTATTCATTATGTAGTTTAATTGTAAAACGTAGTGTTTCTGTTTGTGTTCCTTGCCATCATAAATTCGTCTTCAAATAACAAAATAGATTAAGTTCACAAGCTAAGATACATAATTGTTCATACCTGTACTTCCGGTGTGCGTCCTCATCGTTTTAGTTGCATCGGTCCATGGGACAATTTGGTCTCCCCATACACCTGGGCCAAACCCTATCGCCTCATGTTCGTCAATGATCTCAGAGTCATCATATATTACAGCAGTAGCTTCAAGGATATGCGGGTTGCTTGTACTTCTGAATGCAGGTTCGATTCTTCCTGATGGCAAAGTAACATCATAAGTTGGCATGTCACAAGTAACCGTTGATTTACCACCGCCATTATTGCTTGCAGTAACAGTAAAGAATAGTGGTACACCTCCCGTCAGATCCTGGAAACAAAGCAATTCATTGTAGTATATAGCTATAATTAAGTGATTAAAATGTACTTGAATTATTATAACAAGATTTGATATTATCACTTGTACATATGTGTTATCGAATATTAACGTATCGAACGTATCGGCGTCCAAGTTTAGTTCAAATACGGTCAAGAGCTCACTAGTTATGGATGGTCTTGAATTAACCTTTGATGACCTCGGGTAAATCATTTGTTCAATTCCATGATTTGACCTAAATTGATTTTTGACCTTGGATTACTTTGACTTAACCGCCGTAAACTTTCAGAAGACAAGTTGCTATTTATGGCCCAAGTTTGATTCAAGTGGAGTCAAACATATTCTGGGGTTATGGCCGTAACATTGAAATTACCTAGGATGACCATAAGTCAACTTTTTGGACAGGTTAAAGATTTGACCTTTTAAATGACCTTTGACCTTGAATAACTTTGACTAGCTCCCTCAATACTCAAGGGGCCAATGGCTATTCATGATCCAAGTTTGGTCCAGGTAGGGTCGAAGGTTCTGGGATTATGGCTGTGACCTTAAAATGACCTGGGATGACCTTAGGTCAACCTTTTTGACAATTTCAAGATTTGACCCTTGACTGAACCCTTCACTCACTTAGAGGGCCAGTTGTTATACGTTGTCCAAGTTTGGGCCTGGTAGGGTCAAAGGGTCATGAGTTATAAACTGATGAACAAACACACAAACATTCCGTGAATAATAGAATGATTTTTAGAAAAATTATTCTTAAAATTGTCCACTAATCAAAATATTTACATGCGCAATGATCGCTGTTGGTCCATTAAACTCCTCTTCGTTTACAACATCAGTCCCTCCGGGCACAGTTCCAACAGAGTACGTAAATGTCACAATGCTTCTGTCATCAGCAGCCGCAACCACAAGTTCAAATGACGGTTCGGTGTAGTCCAGGTTTGGAAGCTGCTCCACTTGGCAATGTCGTGTTAGGGAAGGTTGAATAACCCCACCAGCTTGTCTTTTACGGCTCTAAAATATGTAATATAAAAAGGCATAATAGTTCAAGACGGTTGTTCAGAGCTATATGCATGTTTTAAGTAAACCATATCATAAATAAATCTGGTCTCAGTCTTTCTCCTGTTGGACTGAGTCAGTTGGAAATTATTTCAATGGTATCTACGAAAAACTATAGGGTGTCATATTTGTTCTCGAGTGTATTAAAATTTTTTCCATGAATTAGTCATAACTTGCATCTAAATATGTATCCGATCTTATTATCATTGTTTTCAGCATAATATTATTTTTTTCCTTACCACAGATGTTGTAGGTTCCATGACTTGTGGTGGTGACTCATCGGGTTCACGGGTACTAATACTGAAGATTTCTTTCTCTTTAGCAGGGACTGAATATGACCACAGACGTTTCCTAAATAATGTCTTCCTACCGATGAAAGGAATCTTAATGGTCACTTTACCGTAAAGGAATATCGACAGTGGCACCAATCTTAAATTCATACGAATGCTGGAAACAAAAAACAAGAAGAGTGTTATGTTGCTCTCCACTCCATCTCAAATGTTGATGATATAAACGATAACATATACTTCATTTCTGAATGATATCAATGGTCAGTGGAACGCTTATTTATGATGTATCCCAGCAAAAACACATGCTTTATGAGAACTTGTGAAAAAGAAATTATGATTAATGTAATTAAGAGACGCTTATTACAACTACTTAGTTAACTTCGTGTTTATTGCATCACTGCCATATTAAATGAACGATTCTTGCTGCTATGTTTATGCATGCATATTTTTTTTAATTCGTTGACTTTATTTGTTAACGTACGTTACATCCAATGGGAATTTAGAAAAGCCAACTTCAGCAGTTGTTGGAAATTGAACGTTAAGAACCTCTGCTCTAATTTCTAACTCTCCGCATAGAATTGCAACACAGAGACGTGCTCCTCCCCTGATGATCACACCGGCCTTTGGTGTCACGGTCGCCTGTGCAAAAAGAAAATATATGGTTTTAAATAACGGCAGTGTGTTTTAAAATGCAGGAGGTGATATTTGACAATAGTCATAAGCCACCATTTTAAAATCCAAATTGACCATAGCTGATGCTATGACAGTTTTTGATGTGGACAAAAAACGTTCCTTGATTGCCTTCACCTAGGCTCAAGAAACATCCTAGGTTGAACATAACACAACCAAAGACCAAATTGAGGTGGTGTGTCAGAATTTATAGATTTATAGATATCTGAGCAGAATTAGCCCCTTTTTGTTGATTTGTAAGAGCGTTCTGTCCATACATTGGCAAAAAGTGAGTAACGGAGCTTTAGAATGGGAATAAAGAATCTGGCAGCTTATTCTAGGCAAGAATATTCAATCTTTGTTACACGGATTTAGATATCAACCATGAACAGTTTTGAAGACAAACAAACATGTATGTTGACAAATTATTGTTTTTACAAACTTACCTCAGCTTTCATGGAGATGATCCCTACAGCTATTTCGATGTCCATTCCATAGAAGCCAGTTGCACCAAAAACTAGAGCATAAGTATTATATTTGCTCAGATTAATATCATAACATGTTTCGTTCATGACAAAGTTACAAGATTATAACATTTCTTTCATACCCATTTTTTTAAAGTGTACGTTATTCAAAACTGCCAATGTCTTATTACTGGGTACACACAAAGTTATGCGCCGCTATAGGAATTCCAGGGATTGCAATGACCAAACAGCAAGCGTATATGTTCAGCACAATGACTTTTTTGCACATCCCTGCCAATGCTAATGGTTTCACATACAATCATTATGGAACAATTTAAAATAAATTAACAAAAATACTCTACATTTTGCAAAGCTTTTGAAATTCGAAGAGTCGTTCTGCTACCTTTTAAACAGATTTTCGGCATGTTTGTATTCCAAGAACATTTCAAACATAAAGAAATCAGCAAACGAGTATAAATATCGGGTTTACTTACAGAGTGTAATCCAGATAAATCCGCCGACTGGAATTCTGTAGTTGTATGTGAAAAACTTCTTTTCTACCCTTGGGAACGGTATTGTTCCACTCAGTCTGATATCAAAAGATTGAAATATATCACCCGCCTCTCCAGATGTTACAGCATCAACCACCTCTTCAATCTATGTGAAACATAACAAATGAGCTTCAAACATCATATTGATATCATATTCAGTGTCGGAACTCGGAAGTGTATCGTTAGACACGAAGAGTTTTTCTTAATTTCAAGCCAATTAAGTAAAATGTTTGTTTGTTTGTTTGTTTGTGTGAAACTATACTTATTTGTGAATGATATTATATTACAGGTAAGTTTGCAGATCATCAAGCATCTTTATTAAAATAATATCATGTAAATGAATTAGAACTATGACATACCATCAACATACCAAAACTCTAAATAATAGATGAAACTCTCAAAAACCTGAAACAAACAACCAACATACCAAAACCCTGAATAATACGCGAAATTCTCTCAACACCTGTAGCGCCTTAAGTGGGTCGATATTCTGTAGATCTAACATGGCTTCCAGTTCACCAATCGTCATGTTGGCAATTTGTCTTGTCAATGCATCTGCGCCTTTTTCTGTTTCAAAGAAAAAATGAACAATAATCACACATAAAAAGTAGAACAAGGTAGAATTAATTAAACTGACATACCAACATCTATTGCATTTAGAGCATTTAATAATGATCAAAGTTATAGATATTAAAAGTTGCAGAAACAATAAAATAAATAAAAGTAATTATATGATTTTTAAATCGTTCTAACATCGAAATGTCTTACTCCTGACTATATGTAAGCTTATAGTTTCATTTTAACTCTGCATCAAAATACCTGTGATTCCACCACCCATCACGGTTAAGCCCTGCCAAAAGCCAGTAGTTATACCGTCAGATGTAAATCCAAATATATCTTCTCCACCTGTAGAAAAAAAAGATCTTTAATGTAATTTCTCTAGGAATTTCTCTTTCAGAGAATAATTTTTAAGAGGGGTGAGTTTTATTGGGGCTATCGTTTGATTGCCTTTTTCACAAATTTCCAAACCAAGAGTTTGGAAATTTGTATTGTTTACCATACCACGTGTATCAAAAAAAAATTGTGCACGGGTTAAAACTGATCTTGACCTTGATAAAAGCACCAAATCGTAAAATTCAGATTTAATAAGCTTTCAAATGCAGAAAAAATGATAGAAATCGGATGAAAAGTAAAAAAGATATGACCAATTTTGTAAGTACGTCTCTTTTTCTTCCATTCCAATGGGATTTACAAAGTTAAACAAGATATTACATATCACAATTACGGGTTATGGCTTTATGATCTGAAAGAGACGTACTCACAAAAATGGTCATATCTTTTTTATTTTTCATCCGATTTCTTTCATTTTTCTGCATTTGAAAGCTTATTAAATCTGCTTTACTAAAATAACAAGAATTGTATGAATTGGTGCTTTTATCAAGGTCAAAATCAGTTTTAATCCGTGCACAATTTTTTTTTTGATACACGTGGTATTGTAGCTCTTGATGAATAGTTTTAAAAAAGGCTTTTCTAAAATGTCTGGTTTGTATGGTAACCGAGCTAGATTCTTAGTATACGCACATAATTTGCTTTCCTTCTTTTTCTGGATTACGCCTAAAAATGTCCTGACTGGCTGCATCACAGTAACCATGACAACAAATGAAAATCCGTATATATACATTATTTTGAGTGCATTGTTCCAAACCGAAAAATCCAAGATCAGAATCTGTTTAATGCCAATGTCAACACATCATTTCGGAAAAGTTTGCTCTGTTGCTCTGTAACTCAGTAGAAACATTTTGTTTGGGATCGTATTTTGATTTGATTTATGTCTTTATTTTTTAAATATTGCCAAAACAAGGCCAAAATTGCATTTAATCAAATATCTAAAATTTTAAGATCTTTATCTATCAATAATGGAAACGTTTGCCGTTAAACTTTGTAAGTGCCTTTGCAATTTTAATATTTAGCATTTTATATATCATTTCACTTGCCGAGCGTGATAGATCCGGACAGCTGTCGTTTGTGTCTTGGTATTTCAGGTGTTTCCGGTTCCTGAAGAACAAACATACCCATCTGACGTCTGCTGGCCTCACCTTGTGGCTGTTGTACAGGAACTAGGAATATAACATTATCGAAGTCAAGAATTTTGGCATAAAAAGTTAATATACACGATTGCTAATGAGGGCAACAGTAAAGATTATTGCCCCCAAGTGATCTTGAGACTATATACTATTTCCCGAGACCGAATGTCGACGGAAGTAGTATTAAAATCTCAAGATAACTGAGGGGAAATAGTGTTTAGTATTGTGATGAAATAGCAGTCATTATCTGTTTTATGTACCGATTTTGTTTTGAGAGGGCAAAAGTAACTTATTATTGACTGGCTTAAATCATGCCGATCGGTATATACACTAATTCATACATCTCAACCTTGATAAAATATAATGTTAGATTTACAATGATTTAATAGCAAAATGTTACAAAGAAATATACCTTTTCTGTTTGGATCAAGTGTTGCTGTTATGAGAGTTTCAGCAGAAACAGTTGACACTCCTTGATCAAGAAGGCTTTTGAAATGTACTTGTGCCATTTTCCTTAGTGTTTGTTCTTCATTCGAATCATTTACACTAACAGCATCTTGATCTTCACTATAAAGACAAAAAATTGACAAATTTAAACCTTTTTTTAAAATATAAAAACACATTTCAACAATAATAGTAATAACGCTAATTATAATAATAACATTAATGTAATACTTAAGGGGAATTTCCCATGTTAAGAACTTTCCCCCTAACGACATTTTAAATTTTCCCCTTAGGAACAAAAGACGGAATAAAATGCATATCTTAAGGGGAATTATATTCCCCTTAACTGTGATAACACTTATAATAATAATAATAATAATAATTGATAAGCACTTAATAAGCACTTACATCTGTCGTTTTCGTCTTCTCTTGCTGTCATCGTTGCATCCAGGAACAGAAAACATGGCGCCTTGAATGATTTGAAATGGTTGCTCACAAATGCCTTCAAAGCAAAATACCAACCTCAGATCTACTTGAAAAATGTTTGACGACGGATTTCTCACGCGATAGTGTAGTTTTACATTGCCTATTTGTTTAACATGATACACACCTGTTTTTGAAAAAAAAACAATCGAAAAAAGACGAATAAATGGAATTGAAATTAGGATAATAAGGAGATAATTATATTAACATTCTTCCAAAACATTCTTTCTAAAACAGTGTTCAGGTAAGTCTATTTGTCATCAAAAGTACTTTCAGCGATAAATTACAAAACTGCAGGTAATTAACAATGTGTTGCAGTAACACGAGATGTGCGACAATAACAAGCCACAATAATATAGTAGAGATTCGCTTAATTTCATTGACTTAATTTTATCAAGATGATTAATGTTTGTTTAAAAACTTTGACCATTTATGTTCAATACCATAATCAAATCCATTATCAAGAACTTCAGTATACTGCCAACTTTCGAATCCTAGAAAGAATCTTGATCCACACGTATCGACTTTAATCCAAACGCTTAAAGATCTTCTGGCAACACCAAGGTCAAACTCAATGCAGCAACCCAGTCCGTTGCAAGACTGATCAGTCACACAAGAAGAAGTGAGATGTGGAGGAATTTGTATAGATGAGCAATCTGAAAAAAATAGTCATGAAACACACGTGCTTATTGTTAATATTCATTTCATTATTTTGGCATCGGCGAAACATCTGTAGATAATTCTATTTTGCTAACATCAAGCTTATGTTTTGTGTACTGAAACCAACATGAATAAGACTATGGGCTCTTAATTTTTTAAATCTCCTTAATGATAGATGAGAAAATCGCCCGGGAAAATCGAAGGATAAAAACATATCAACTGTGAAAAAAGACAGATAATAAACAGCACCATAATAAAACTAGATCATAACTCCCAGTGTCTCTATTAGACCAGCTGTTCTGGAAGTAATTTTGGCACTTATGTGAGTGGTTCAGAAGGTTGTCGACGGCTATGAGCAAGAGCTACATATTGATTTAATGTCTTTATGCAATCAAACATACCTGTATCGGCAGGTGTTATATCATCAGGTGGAGAGTTACAAGCCTCCGGTAATAAGACATCAGCGCTTACACCCAAGCGGTTCACTATTAACCTACTAGCGGTTTCAGTAATGCTGTCTGTTGGAAAAATTAAATGCATGAATATTTCATTCCTTTAAAATTGAAAATACAGGAACTGATGAGGGTTCCTATTATTTATGATATCCAGGGATATATTGGTCTCCCGAGAGACGACTAGCCTCGTCTCCAAAATGAAGTAGTGTGAAACGCCGTTGAGTGAGATTTCTAAAACTGATATTACTAAATTCCCTATTCAATCTGGTACACATGGTACAAGTGGTTTCTTTTGCATCGTTTATGTTAAATACTAGTCTCCTTATTCAAGATACACCGCTAATTGATGACTTCCTTGGTAGTTGGTATTAGGGTTTAGCCAATAATTGGCTCATAAGACTCACCTAAATTGTCCCACATAGGCACACCATCTTCACAGTATGGTAAAGGAGTTGTATAATCACTAAGCAAGCGTATCACTGGTTGACATGTCCCATCTATGCACAACCGCATGTTAAAGTTGATGGTCAAGTATTTGTTGTCCATGGATTTATCGATCTTGAAAGTCAACGTGACTGCATCACTCAACTGATGAATTGAAGAGGACCCCCAATTATAGCTTTCGGAAATGAAAGGAGAAAATAGGTTTTTTTTAAACGGATCAAAGATTCATCCTGATTCATCATGGTTCGGAGATTCTTTCTAAAAATAATGAGGAGACCAGGTCTGCATCGAATCGACCTTTAGGACACAAAAGTATCACACATTTCTTTAATTTCTAAATTTGAATTCCCTAATTCATTATAGTGTTATCACAAATTGTTAAAGAGGGTTGCGTTTGCATTTTGTATTTGGGTACTTTTGAAAAACAAATCTTAGTGTTATACGTTATTGTTTTTACCATATTATTTTACAGGAAGAGAAAAGAGATGTCAGCTTTGAACTTAACCTCTACGTGTAGTTACTCAACTTCGTCTCGAATTTTATCAAGATTATCATTCCTATTTAAATGTTTAACTTGCATTATGATCAACATTGACTTCGGAACGGGGAAATCACTGACATTTAATGCTTAAAGTTCCAGTAATTATTTCTTCAATTGTATCAAACTCTTGACTCACTTGATAAGCTTTGTATTAAGACTCCAATTTTCAAATCCTACGCTGAGAGTAAATTCGCAAGGGTTGATGTTTAACCATATCTTTATATGTCTACTGATGACGCCTAGATCTGTCATGACACAGCACGTCAGACCGAGACATCCATATGTATGCTTGCAAGTTGCTATCGAAGATGTATGAACAAGCTGTATAGGACATTCTGAAAAAAAAAGATAATAATTGCCAAAACAACATAAAGACAAAATTAATCACATACTAAAGCAATAATGAATGTGTCACTTAATTCGATTCAATGTCTAAGAAGGAGGATATAGTTTTTATAGCCCGGAAGAAATCGTGTTTTTATATTTGTTATTTCAAAATAATATTATCAATGTCCAGGGTATCATTGATTTTCTATAATGAAGAGCATGTTCTAGAAGGGCCCTTGATTTCATGCTGGATGGTTTGAGGAGGAGAGGGTGACCGAAGACGACTTGGAGGATGCAGGTGGAGGAGGAGAGTAAGAGGGTTGGGTTAGGGAAGGAGGACGCGTTGAATCGGTTGAGGTGTAGGGAGTAGGGCAGTTGCCTCGAATGTGAGGTAAATCTGGCCACCCCGTGATGGGGATAAACCGGATTTAAAATCTTGGCTTTCTACTACTACTACTTAACCTTTGATTAATATACATGTTTATATAAGATCTGTAAGACAAACTAGCATATCTCGCTGAAAAATGAGAGACAGGAGACAGTTCAATTTGTTGACCATTGATCCAAGAGTGTGAATGAATCAGGATCCAACACATAGAAAGAGGATACCTGGAAGGCCCAGCCTGACAGAGATAAAAATGCCGGACTTCAGGAGGATAAAAAGATTGTAATGTAATGTAGATTGAACACGGTTAGAGAGAAAAAAAACTCAACATACGTCAAGTCAAATTTTGGTTGGTGTCTCCTTAATATAACTTTCTTTACATGTAGTCTCAACATGACTAAAATAATGTTTAGATCGTAGAAAGGCATAAAACAATGAAAGATATCAAAAACTTGATATTTGAAGTTACTATTATACCTTCTTTGGTGTTTGGCAGCTGACAAAGTTGATATGTTAATGACGTCTCCGGAAGACCCAATGCATCAGCAATAGCTTGTAGTCCTATATCAACTGCTTTGAACTGCGAATCTGTGGCCATTGCTAAAAATGAAAAAAAAAACAGGATTTCAAGACCATTAATTGTTTATAGTTTTATTGGAATTCACTTTTACAACAGTGGCACTTATCTACCCGATGGTGCATCATAAACAAAATAAGAACGTTAACAAAACGTCAAGCATTATATGGTTCTATTAAAAAAAGAGAATTATATAACGACAACATTAATATGTACAATTTTACATATTTTTTACAGAAATTATACAGAGTATAAGATACAAAAGTGTAAAACATTATCAATTTGGAAGAGTACGTAATCGGAACAGTCGATCTCAGATCAATACAAAACAAGAACACAGCCCATTAATGATCATGATCTCATGGGTTGAAAAATGAGTGAGATCTATGTTTCCAGGCAGAATAAATATATTTTTACAATGCTTATCAAAAGTAAGATATAGAGTTTCATATATCACAAAAACATTCCCCAACATTGGGAAGTGTTTAACATCAACGTTACAATAACAAAACAAATCATAGAATTTTGGGAAACCGTGTGCAATTAAATCAATTTGAAGATTATTACACTCAATTTCCCTTATATTTGCGAGTGCTTTACAAAAACATGATATGATTTGTATATATCAAACATTTGGTATGACAAGTACAATTAAACGTACATTCCAAATACAACAGATGGTCAAGAGTAATGGAGTCAGGTTACACCATCATAAGGATATAATCTATAAAACTGATACGACACGCAAAAAGCTCTTAAATTCAATATAAATTGTGATTAACGGGGCTTTGAATAAAATAGTAGATATTGCAGATTATACTAAATTTCAAGTGACATCGTCACAGAGAATGCTTTGTTAAAAGATTTAGATATGTGAAGCAATTTATTCATATTTTCCTTCTAAAATGTATACCTACCAAGTGATTTTGTCCAGGAAATCGAGCCGTTCAAGTGACAGTACGGTAGAGGAATAGAAGCATCATGCAATATAGGAACATGTCCATTACATGCTGCACTGGTACAGACCTCGTAACCAAAGGCAACTGTAAGCTGACTGTCATCAGTTACTTCAAAACTGAATCTTTATATCATAGAAAATAATGAGATAAATTATTACGTAAGAAAACTCTGTTCATATTTTAAAATAATTTTAGCCCTTAAAAACAGGGGAATTTTAAGTAGACATGCCAGCGATGACTTGATATAAAGACCCGGCATTAGACAAAATAATCAACTGCTCTTAAAATGTAGCATCGGAGCCTCGGATATCCAATATAATCAAAATGAAAATCAGGAGATATTATAAAGCATTTTCATATTGAAAAGAAGATATTCCTCAAATTCATCCATAATATTTTAAATTCTATCTGCCACAAATTTTCTGAAGTTTCAAACAAAACCCCGGAAAACTATACTTTACGGCAGACAGAATTCAAAATTTGAACGCTAAATTTGTAGGTAGACAATTTCGCATGAAAATGCTTTAGAAGTCTTCCGATTTTAATAGGTTGCTCTGAGATGTTTTTATAATATAGGAACTCCTTTATACTATATGAATTCCTATATAGTAAAGGTAAGTATGAGTTTTCCCTAACTGATTAAATTGTTTCAGTTAAAAAATTTTACGTACCTGATATTTACAACGTTACCAATGGTCACTTCTTGACTGATGCCAAAATCTGATGCTGTCATTGACTTCTCATAAAGCCAGTTGTCAAACGTGATTGTGAATTTTCCAAGACATGGATTGATGTCAAAGTGCATTGCGAATGTGTGTTGCAGGTCTGCTATTTGCAGATCTGCGCAGCATTCAATAGCAAAGCACGTGTCAACTATTCTACACTGGATTTCGGCGGGAAGATCGTCTGCGAGGCGCATTGCGGGACAATCTGAACAAAACGAAATGTACAAAAACATTCATTAATTTTGATATATATTTTCGAATCATCGTGAAAACTCATCATTTGTTATGTATGTGTCTGATTTATACTCGTGGGCCACTCAAGTATAATGTTGCAGTTCCCCTATTCACACCCTAAATCGTGATTTTATCGATACTGTTTTAACAGTAGGGTCTGAAAAAGTACCATATTTACCTATGGGGAAAATTGCCCCAAATTGCTGTTTTTGATACCCTAAACGGTGTCACCAGATTGACCCTTTAGTCCTCAAAGACAACCCTGGTTCTTATTTTTCTTGGTCACGCTATGCCTGCAACATTACATTTGAGTACCTCCCCCCTCCCCCCGGGGGGATTTATATAATTTAGTAAGTTTCTCATAATGTGTTTTGTCAGTATTCTTGGAATCAGCCCTAAACAAAATTGTTGTCATTTTTTATGCTGGTAAGTATTTAAATTCGTAAGAACAGTTCTGTATTTCCATTAATTAATTAAACAATATTAATTAAATATCTTAATCATCTGGTTCTGTTTTTATAGGACCTAATTTTTACAAAAACACATTTTTCATATTCAATTTTCCAAAAAAAGATATCTTGAGATTTATTTTTTTCGATTGAGATACATACTTCTGTACGTAACGTTGGACGCAGTTTTGTTGCATTGGGCATCGCTGAAAATGCCTGGATCAATTCCCAGTTGAGCAAGCAACGGTAGAGTTGCACCTTGTATGATATTTCCCGCCACTGTCTCAATAAATCCGCTGTCTGTTAAATTTGAAGTTAAAGATTACAACCATTAGTAATACAAAATTGTTAATGATGGATATGCAATCAAAATTTTAAAAATCCGAAACCGAGCTCAACGTATATTTATAACATTAATTATTTTTAAAGTAGCAGCAATCATAATGGAACAATATTTTACCTGTTAAGTCATAATCAAATTCTCCAAAGTTCGGATTGCATACTGGTAGGGGCATTGTTACACCATCAAGCACATTAATGTCAACACAATCGTCGTCAATACAAAGTCTTAGATTTAAACTTAATTCAACTTCACTGCTTGAAAAGCTGTCAATGATAAAACTGAATGAAAAGCACAAGAAAAAGATAACGCATTATGCGCGATTAGAAAAGGTTAATTGATTATATTAAAAGGGGCATTGGACAAGTTTAAAGCTCATGTATTTCGAGGCTTGTTATCGCTTGAAGTGGTAGCATACACATTTTCATTGTCAATTTCAACTCTTACATCGAAATACTTAGATTTTTTATTTTGAATTATCGTTTGAGACAACGAAAATATTACACTCTGAAGTTGAAATCTTAAAATTGGCTTTACAAGCAGATCCAATCAAAATGTAGTTGGTTGAATATAAACATCTATAACGTAAAAGCAATATTTTGTAAACAAACCCTAACCTGTTACTCTATTACTATCAATGTATATTTTTTAGCGAATAGCCTCATTATACCCTAAGATCAACATGCAAAACGAAATTCTAGATTTATTTTTCTGAAAGTTTTGATCAAAATTTGTTAGTTGACTTGTTGTTACGAACATATCTAGTATAAACCATTTGAAATTTTTGACATTTTGCCTAATGCATATAATGGCGATGAGTGTTATAACCAAAGGTGATATGACCTTTCTTACCTTAGACGGAGTGACTTTGATACCATAACTTCTTTAACGCTCCCTTATGAAATAAGAACAAAAACATTGCAAGATAGAACATTGGAAGTATGACAAATTATATATGGTGCTGCATCAGGATAAGAACAATTTCTTGTTTCCATATGAACGGCATGAATCAGGTTTTTATAGACTTTGATGTCGATAATATTTGTATTTTTAAGGTACTTGTATATATAAATGTATAATATAAACTAAAACATATAAAATCATCAGTCAATTCGGAAGACATTCAAATCTTTTTCGCATTAAAATGTCTATATATTTATAATAGCATATTTGAGACATTATTCTGCAAACCGATCTGGCTGTTGCATTTAAATGAGTACTATAGTCACGTGTTTTAGGTAATTCATTTTGAACTGTATCATTTTGTGGTATCACACAAAATAGCGTTTTCACATTCTTCTTTCCCTTTTTAATAACTTTTCGATTGAGGTGCATTCTATAATTCCCGCTTTTAATGGAAATAGTGATATAAATCTTATCAACGCATCGTAAAGATTGAATCTTTTTAAAATACTGCTTCAGAGTACAAAGAAGTGAGCTTACCCCATTCGTAGTTGAAGAATGTTCCCTGATAATTCCAATTTTCCAGTCCAACGGAGAAAGTGAAATCACACGGGTCCACCAACACCCAAGCTGACACGGAGGCCTCAGCAACGATGAGATCAAGATCTATGCAGCACTGTATTCCAGTACACGAGTCATCAAATACGCCACAAGATACGCCATTGCCAGACGGCAGCGTATCAGATGAACATCCTGCAAGATTTTAACGACGTACGTTTGTTTGCTAGAGTTATATGAGCAAGGGATGTTATTTGATCTCGTGATTAATAATAAGAGCAGGCAATACACATTTTTGCCTACACTTTTACATAATAATACCAAAACATGTTCAAATTTCTTTGCAATATTAGTTCCTAGAAAAATTACTTTAACTTGTATTAAGGACAAAAGTAAGTTTTTGCCTTAAAAATAATTTCAGAATGGTTTGATGTTCTGTTCAATATAAAAACAAGATATCATTGTAATGTGCTCAAGAATGTAAAGAAATGTAAGCAACATTAAATACACAAAATATAAAATGATCTAAATACGTAAATACGACTCATATGGACATCTTTTTGATGTATCGCTTGTACAAGGTTGTACTTATAATTTCATGATTCAAATCAAAGAACATGTGAGTAAGATTTATCATATGGATTTCGGTTCAGAACAGACTCAACAGAAATAGAAAAGGAAAAAATAAACAAAGATGGAGAAAAAAAGTGTTTACAACACTGAAATACGTCAGCCAAATGCATGTAGCGTTCCCTACCTGTCGGTAATGCGGGTAACAAACAAGCCTCCCCGGTCAATAATGATTGTAAACCAAGATGACGAAGCACTGCGTCTACTGCAAAGTTGCCGTTGAAAGTACCGATAGTAGCTGCAAATCCTGATACAGTCCCATCACCTGTTATAACAAATAGAAAAATACAAATATAGGAAAATATATTGTTGCAAAGTAATTCAAAGGGACTGGGCTAGAACCCCCCCCCCCCCCCCCCCCACACACACACACACAAGTTTTTACCTACATATTTCTTTACATGAATCAATAGAACATGTTTATAGTAACATAACCTACGAAAACATAAGATATTCATGATTTCAATCTCTTTGCTGATGATACCTCCATGATTTACTCACATAGAAATATTGAAAATGAAAATGTATATATTAATAAAAATGAACTGAATAAAGAGAGCAACTAGTTCAAAGCCAACAAACTATCAGTTAATGCACGTAAAACAAATTACATGATTCTGGGCACTCCACATATGACAAAAGTGCAAACCTATTTAATGAGACTACGCTTAAACGACTAAAATCAACAAAATTTCTTGGAGTATTGATAGACGAATGCCTTACTTGAAAGAAAAAACATATTGAATGTATATCCAAGACAATTTCAAGGAATATTCTCTCCGATACTCCGAACATTATAATGTATACTCTTGTATTGTAATATCGTAGCTACGGAATTCTTATTTGGGGAAGTACACATAAAAAACATCTTGACAAATTAATAAAGTTGCAGAAATTAATAAAGTTACAGAATTAGAACAATTTCAAACAGTCATTAGAGAGCTCACACGCCGCCCCTTTTCACGACTGTAACCTTATTACTGTAAATTATATTTATAAAATGGAACTTGGATTATTTATGTTTATATGCTCTTTTAATGATTTACCAGCTTCCTTCAAACATTTCTTCTCCAAACGTTGTCAGATCCATGACCATCAAACAACACACGATAGCAATTTGAACATCACAAAAATAAGAAATCGTTTTCAGATCGTGCTATGCGCACAACTGGTGCGATTCTTTGGAACTCGGTTCCAAAAATATCAAAACAATCCATGTAAATCAAACAATTTCACAAAAAAACTTAAAGAATCTTTTATTCTAAAGAACATTCATGATTAAGATATTTCCTGTTCTTTTTTCTTTCGAGTGCCTGTCTTGTTTGTTCGTTCGGATTTTTTTTGATGTTTATTTTCTAAGGATCTAAGGAGTAAGGAGTAGGCTAATTTCTGGCCTCATAGTCTTTCCGGTCTACTCCTCCATTGTGTATTTATTTCTGCTGTTATTTTGATGTGCTGTACTTTTTTAATGGAAATAAAGATTACTGATTATTGATTTATAATGATTTTTTAATTAAATGTTTTGTTGTTAGTGTTATTTTGACATGTCAAGACTAACACACCGGACTAACACACGCCTTTCAAGAGGAACTTGTACCTACCTGGCAGCATTATTACATCATTGGGATCACAGACTGAATTTGGAATTCTGAGAGAATCAAGAATTGCGATGTCTTGGCAGCTGCCATCAATGCAAACAGACACGTTAAGTTTAACGATGAAGTCCTTATTGGGCAGAACGATATCCACATTCCATCTACAGAAGGAAATGATTGTACATTAGAAATTTTGAAAACATGATAAAGTATGAAGAAGGTGAGGATTTTATCCAATAATACATACATACATATTATTTTTATAGTGCGCTTATTCTTAAGTAAGGTCTAAGCGCATAACAGAGTTATCTTAAATACTACAATAATAGATAATACAATACAGATACAATAATTAAAAAAACGACCGCAGGTGGTAACCGGCAATCTACCCTCAGGATGATTACCCTAAGAGCTTACATATGTTTAAAGTTGAAATTTTGAGACAAAAAAAAGACAAGACCTAGGACACTGCAGGCGAAATACCGGCAGCCTGCCCTCAGGGCGATGGATACCATAATCTTTTTTTAAAAACGAAACAGCCTACTTTTAATACTGGTTTGATACACTCTTTTTAAGAGGATCAAATATGAGACGATAATAATGAATTGAGATCAATAAACAGTATGATAGAGGTTATCCTTTCAGGGTCAATAAGTGATACAAAAATCAGGATCAAAATGCTTGATCCGAGAAAGGATCAAGGTTTCTTATCAAAGACATGCCTAAAAACATCTTCTGAAATTACCATTGCCGGGCTCGAACCAACGCCGCATGTGCATTCATGATTGCGAGTCCATCGCTCTAATCAATCGGCAGTCGGAGGCATGCAGCAGTTCTGGTTAGTATAATTCTGTTGTGCCCTAATTTATCGATACCAAAGTATTTAGACAAGTTGTATATATAAACAAACACGACTGTCTCTTTCAAATACATCTTTTAAATATTTATATTAAATACGCCACTTACTTGAGAGACAATACATCATTAATTCTCTCTTCCTCTGTTATTCCCATTGAATAGTCAAACAACGTCACCTCAAAGGCATATTTGTCAAGGGTAAGTGAGAATTGCAAACTGCACGTATCCAAAGAAGCAGAAACAACAAAAGACCTTATTGTTATCTTGAGATCCATTTGAACACAGCACTGTATACCTAAGCAGTTGTCTAGGTTGACACATGACAAGTATGATGGAAGGTTCGGCAGTTCAACAGAAGGGCATCCTGATAGCAATGGAAAAAAGGGATTAAAAGTAGTAAGATACTTTTTCACATTTGTTTTTGTTGTTTTGCTGCTGCTGTTGGAATTTAATTCCCACTAAGGCCTATTATCTTTAATGAAGTTGAAGAAAGTTTAACTACATATAAACCTCTTGCGAATTTATTTTAGCTTTTTCTTTTTTCGGAACATTGATATAATGCTTCTGAAGAGTAGAAAAATATACAGCTTTTGTTAATGTATAGTTTTTTAGCAATGATATTTTGGTACATTCCACAAATACAAATTCTACACAATCCTTAACTAGGTTTTTATAACTTGAGTGACAGTCTGTATAGGATATGCTTATGAATCCAATATTCAATTCATTATGATAGGCCTATAGAAAAAAATGTCTAACAGTTACCGTAATCTGGCGACTTTAAGCGTCGTGGTGGCTTTGAACGAAACTTTGACGAAGGGGTTTATGAAACACTAATCTCGACTCCCGGTGGTTTGTAAAAGATTTCAATCATCTCTGGTCATTAGTGAAAACTCGAGTGAAAAGCCTCGTAAAACGCCTATCAGGCGATATGAATCGTGAACGAAACAACTTGTTGAAATTTTGCTCAAAGTCATCCCAGTTTACGGTACCGTTTCTAATGAAAAACGTTTTCGTTACCCTTTCTTACATTAGCCTCCTACTCTAATGTTGCCAAATATACAAAACCACGGTCTACACTTTACTTGGCATTTATTTCATTAATTGTAGACAATTGTTAAGACTGCTATAGAAGATACATACCTCCAGCTATGGCTCCACTGAGACCAGTGTTACATTCATCCTCATTAAGAATGGTCTGTAAAACAAACAAGATATTCAAACAATGAGTGTGGAGCTAAGAACTCTATTTGAAAATCCTTATATACATTGAAGACTTAAGGCATATCATGAGATAAAAATAGGTGAATTTTAACTTTATAAAGAACTTACATTGATTCCAAGTTTTTGTATTGCAAATTCGATGGCTGAATCACCAATATGTCCGCCAAGATATTCTAAGAATCCTGCTATTGTGTCATTACCAGGCAATTCAATGCTTGACAAACTGCACGTAGGAATCGGTAAATGTATGCCATCCAAAACATCAAACCGAGAGCAAATACCATCTACGCATGTCGTAATTGATAAATCGATCTTGAAAACACCAGCGTGACCGTCCTTATCAATAGAATAGCTGTAATATTTGGTATGACAGTTTATAAACTAACATTATAATATACGGTTTGATATGTTTACATTCTTTATTACTGTTATTGTATTTTTATGGTTAAAACAGACAGCCATTTCCCTGAACGTAGCACTCTCGAAGTGTTATCAGACTCTTGAAAAATCGTTACTTATTGCAGATGATGGAGGGTGTAGGGCACTTGCATGGAAGGTCATACGAATAGGGTTATTTTGTTTTGTTTTGTTTTGTTTTCCAGGAGAAAACAAGAACAAAGCGATATCCAATCATGAAAAACTGTCACTGTTAATTTTCTTTTATATTTTGCATGGATGTCTCCTTGAGGCAAGTTCATTATGAGTAAACGTTCAAAAACGACTCCTTCAAAGAAATTATTCGCATGACATTCATACCAGAGCCTGGCTGTTGAGATGCACCATTACCTTTCTCCTTATGTTGAGACGATAAAACCGTACAATCTTCAACCAATAAATAAGCTTTCAAAATCGCATCATTTTGTTTGAACTCACCTGATCATTAAATGTTTTCCAACATTCAGATGCTCTCTCGTTCCCCATTTGTAAGTTAGAAATGATGCATTAAAGTTGAATTGTTCAAATCGTATGTACACTTTGAAATTGCACGGATCAATTACAACAGAAGCGTTGAGCCATAACTTTGTGATATGGAGGTCCAGATTGACACAGCATTGTATTCCAAGACAATTGGCATTAACTGCTGAGCATGTCACAGTGTTTTCATAGAATGGAACATTTACAGTTGGACATGCTTATAAAGAAAATAAAACAAGTAGAATGTTAACAACATAACAACAAATTCAACAAATAATTTGGAGCATAATTCCAATCAAGTTAATCAACTGATTTAGAATCTTGATTTTGTGTTGTACAGTTGTGCCCTGTAAACCTTAAATCTAAGAAGGGCACAACTGTACAACACAAAATCAAGATTCCAACTACATTAATTAGAGAATAAAAGATAAGATTTATTGTTTTGCCCGTCATCAATCGTCTCATAATGGATGGAAGTACATTATTTTTGAGTGATGGGTGCCCCCGAGACAGACAAAACAATAAATATTGTCTTTTATTCTCATTCTTAGTCAAAAATTTGAGACGTTTTAAGATCAAGAATGAAGTCAATTATTTGCCAAAAATCAATAGACATCAATATTAGAAAAACGCAGACCCATATTTACAACATGTTTGGCATCCTAATAGTAATAAGAGCCATTATATTTATACAATATAATTTGAAATCTAAATGAAGATACAAAAATAACGACTTTGTTCGTCTTTTCCATGTACCGGTTCCGGAAAAATAAACATAGAACTCACTTTCATAGTCAGGTTGCAAAACACACGTACTCCAACCATCAACATATTCCTGTTTTGTGAAAAAATATATATTTGTCAGGTGTTTGTCAAAGATGGTCAAAATATTTCTTAGACTTATCGCTTGAATTTTTGACTGCTTTGTCCCTGTTTGCTTGAATTTACTTCGATTTAGATGTATGCGATGTAAAAATAGTTTTTTCTTACGTTTTGAGCAATTGACAGCAAATCAAGGAGGCAAAGACCATGGCTTAAATGCAAGTTTTCGACCATCTTACAATGAGATAGAACACGGATATCATAGATTGGTGATTCTTTTTTAAACAGAATATGTTCCTCCAAAGATTTTAAAAAAAA
>JXSR01S057447.1:8345-19090 GCA_000969725.1 Ophiothrix spiculata | reverse complement strand
TTCGAAAACAAATCGAAAACGTTTGTGTTATTGCATACACATAGTACGAACTTCGTAAATGATTTCAATGTATCGACATGCAAGTATAATTCAAGTCAGAACTAAGAGACCCCGGACAACTGTTTATATTTAGAAAACAATATGATAAAAAACGGTCAAGTATATATTGTCATTCAATAAACTAAAAGTTGGGTTGTTTTTTCAATTAGCTTTCCAGTTCTCTTGCAAGGGTAGTTGAATAAATACATGTTTGAATGTATCGTGGCGGCATTAATTGCTGTTATTATAGATATTGTATGTTCTTACCTTTAGTCCATATTTTCTGAGAATTGTGTCCACAGCTGTATCACCAATATTTTGACCTAGGTACTCTGCGAAACCCGTAAGTGTTCCATCACCCGGAAGGATCAGGCTGCCATAATCTGTTCCACATATGGGGTTAGAAACCGTCGTATTATGCAGAACAGGAATTGTTTTGCACCTGCCATCAATGCAGAGCACTAGATGCACGGATATGCTTATGGAATTCAAAGTTCTCACTTGGATCCTGTACCTATACAATTGAAAAACGATCAGTAAGTTATCCGATAGCTAAGTAGTAGGAGTTAAAAAGCAGGTAGGACATGATGAATCAGTACTGTGATGAATAGAGTGAGAATGTAAAGGGGATTAAAGAAGAGAAGAAGAATGTAAAGAGATCAATTATTATAATGGTGACTACTTTGTTTGGGTTGTTTTTAAGAATTTTAATTGATTACCATACTTACTTCACAGTCAAAAAATCACTTAAGCGATGCTCTGCTTCTTTTCCCCACTTATATGAGAACAATGTGAAATTAGCTTGAAATTTCTCAAATCCCACCGTAAATACAAAGTTACAAGGATCAACATTTAACCATGTCGTAACCATCAGTTCTGCTATTTGAAAGTCGACATTAACACAACACCGAACGCCAAGACACGTTTCGTCAGTAATTGCACAATGAACATTGTCAAACACGGGGAGTTTGAACTCTGCTGGACAAGCTAGGAAAAAGCAGATTATTTGCGTTATTACCAACAAATTTGCTCCCGGTATGAAAACAAAAATGCCATATGAAATTCAAGTCTTAAGTTAAAGTTTGGTAGACTACCAAATTTTATATCCTCTTTAGTTTTATCTATTTTTTTTTTGTCTTGTTATTTTATATCGTAACTTGGTATTAACCTCATTAAGTTATCTTAGAATAGAAAACATGCCTGTTTGGAGTAAATAATACCGTAATTATTTGTAACTTCAATATTCAGTTCCTCTTTACTTTTTTACTTTTTTATTTTATATCATTACTTCGTATAAACAACATTAAGTTATTTATAATAGAAAACATGCCTGTTTGGAGTAAATAATACCGTGATTATTTGTTATTTTAATATACAGTACACATCAAGTGTATCTGGATTGTCATTTGCTTATATTGAGTTTTCTCCTACATTTGACACCATTCTCAATATATCAGTTAAGATTAATCTTGAACAATCAATCAAATTTTCATTCAATAGTACAAATCATAAACGAAGTATGGTATCCTTACATGTTGATGTAACGTCTGTCCCAGAAAGACTACATTCTTCATCTGATAAGTACTTTGAGATACCAAGATGATCCATGACGGCTTCCACGGCCATGGAGCCGATATTTTCACCAAGTGCCTCAAGAAATCCTCTGATCGATCCATCTCCTGGTAAAACAAATGTTGCGTCTTGATTGCATAAAGGTATCGGTATTCTAGCGTCCGAGTAGATCATAAAGTTTGTTATCGATTCATCAATTGATAACTGTACCGACAGGTAGATTGAAAATTCATCGGTTTCATCAATTTTGTTAACTGCAAATCTGTTACAAACATAACAAATAAAATAAAGTGAAATAAAACTTGGTTTTGAATTATTTTACTTTGTTTAATTATCTTCTGTTACTTTTTATTCAACTGTGATTACATTCTATTTACTAAGTACTTTGATAAAGTCACCCTACAGATTTGTACCTTTACAAAAATAGCCTTGAGTCAATTCGCAAAGACACTGAATAATAAATAAAGAATTTATTTTAAGATTGAAACAGATGTCATAACACACATATTCTTTGGACAATTAACATTTCTCTTTAACTATCGTCATTGTTTTACAAAACCTACTTGATCATGATTGCATTGCCAAGGGATTTCGTAATTTCCGAACCCCATTGGTATGAGAACAAAGAAACATCGAGTGACCATTCGCCCAATCCAATAGCAATTTTGTAATCACACAGGTCTACATCAATGAACATGCTGATACTTCTTTGTGTAACCACAAAATCCATATCAATGCAGCACTTGAAACCAGCACATGCGCCATTAATGACACAGTTCACTCCAGCAGAAGTCGGTAAGGAAAGGTTGATTGCAGAACAATCATTTTCTCTCAATGGAATGTGAAGGTCGCAAGGTGTTTCACTAATATATTGCTGTGAAAAAAATCGATTTTAAATTTCACATGTAAACAGAAGATGTAAGAAGCATTGATTTATAAAGACATAAATCCTCTTTTTTTATTTCGAAAATAAATACAAATTCAATCGTTTGACTATAGTCACTAATCAAATTCAAGTACTCATCAGAAACAAAAAAACATTAGTTATTTCAATGTTTTAAATGTACCTCTATTCCCAGTGAGCTAAACACCAAGTTTATAACAGCTTCAGACACATCGTTCCCCAATTGTTCTAGTACTCCTCCTATAGTTCCATCTCCTGGAAGCAAACTGTTGGGATTGCAGATTGGAATAGGAACTAGTAGCCGAGAGAATACTGGAACGTCTTCGCAATTGTTGTCAATGCACAATGTAAGAGACAGGTCGATTTGAAAACTCTTTTCCTCGTCCAATTTATGGACAGAATACCTGATGAAAAATGCATACCGTTTACGATTTGTATAACAAAAATTCACGAAACACTTCTTATATAACTTTCAATGCAAGAAACTATATAACTCTAATCTTTTAACAAACAGTCGTTATATATTAAACTTACATTACTTGCATCGAATTTCCTACTTCAAGTATTTCTTCAACTCCCCAGTCATCATCAAGCATGATTTTGTTATACATCCATTCTCCTAATCCGACAGATAATCCAAAGTCACAAGGATCAATGGCTACCCATGCTTCCAAGAACAGTTTTGTAATAAAGATATCCAGAGCTACACAACATCTGATTCCACTGCAGAATTCTGTTCCTTCACAACTAAGAATATCATTTGAATTCGGAGCAATAATAGATGGACATTCTAAGATAGAAGAAAAACACAAGACTCTTATGCTGGTTTCATACTGCAAGACACTCGTGGATTGGAATTGCTATTTTATTTAGGGCTGTATCCCTCAGTGAATTCGTAATTGTGGTTAATTTGGGTTAATAGTTTTAACTACAGATCTGCAAGCCAATATATATTTGTATAGTATGATGTTTTATAAATATTGGGGGATATTTTTAAACCTTGGGAACCTACTGGACAACACAAACATCTCGGTTAATATTACAAATGTTTACCAAAAACCGGTAGTCTCATATATTACCATAAAGATGTAGATTGTGACTCATTTCTATGGAAAGATTGTGCTAAGCATCAACTTACAGTCATCATTTAACAGAAAATGTGCAATGTGGTCACTGGAAGAGAGTCGCCGCTCGATCGTTTCAAGTCTTTCAAAATAATAAGCTTATAAACCGTGATATTCATGAAAATATGATGAAAATGCTCACGGCAATTTCCGGTCATTGGGTTAGACCGTTGTAGAAGGATAAAGTTGATCGCGTAATTCTTGAATGTTGATATAAAGGTACTTACGATTTGCAGATTTGCTTAGACTTCCTCTTCGACAATCTTCTTTACTAACATACTCCTACGGAAAAAAATATAATATTGACTACAAAGTTGAATTGTTTCTCGTTTCGTTGTGTTCGATGCGTTATCTTTACAAATGGCATAAACATTATTACATTATTGCATAGTATGCTTCGTTTAATGTGCGCGCACAGGCAAAACTTTATTTAACATTATACTGATAATTTGTTGGCTACCTACCATATCATACTACCCTTGTAAAAATCGAGTACAACTCTAGTACAATAATGAAATGTGTACATTTGGAACATCATTCGAGTACACTTTAAGTACAATTCTAGTACACATTTTTTGTACTAGAATTGTACATAAATTGTACTAGCATTGTTTTCCAAATGTGCACATTCCAATCTTTTACTAGAATAATGGTACGCGATTTTCACCAGGGTAAGGTCGTGGAGTAGTGGCAATATGAATACATAATAAACGACGAAAATCTGACGTTCGGTACAATAATGTACGTCATAATTTGTAAAGAAGCCGTATTTTGTATCTCTTAGTGGTATCTGGCCAGTTGAGAAATTGCTTTCGAAGTGCTTTCGTCTCGGACTGATTTGAAAAAATGATTATAAATGACCAATCTAGTAAATGACAACAATATTAAACTTAATACTTACCCTTGACATCTGAGATCGCAATGGAAAAAGACAAATAAAATATCACTTACTGTTAAACCAAGACGACCAATTACGACATCGATTGCTGCATTTCCAAAGTTTGACCCCAATGTTTTTATAAATCCTTTGATGCTCCCATCTCCAGGTAATATGAGGTTGGTATAATCCGTATTACAGATGGGGATTGGCACTTTGACCTTTTCAAATATGGGTATGATGTCACAAGTGTTGTCTATGCACAACGACATTTCAAGTGAAAGACTAAACACCTCGGCCTCATCAAGTTTGTCGATTGAGAAGCTGAAAATATATAATGAATTACGTGACACATTGAGACGAATATTGCTAATTGGGCGAAAAATAAAATTTTACAGCTAAATCACGTGATACGAATCAACTGAAAAATAACACAAATACATTGTAATTGGAGTCATTTATAAACATAAATCAATGATAGCCAGTACAATCAGCAATACACATTAAAAAGCGAGAAATTATCTTGAATATTCTGTTTGTACCTGCATGCTAAGTTTTCAGTGATGCTAATCCTCTCTTGTTTACCCCATTCATACGTGAACAATGTCACATTGCGCACCCATTTCTCAAATCCTATCGAATACGTGAAGTGACAAGGGTCGACAATAAACCAAACTTTCAACTCCAGCTCTGTGACCTTGAGATTAAAGTTGGCACAACATTGAATCCCTAAACATTTCTCATCCAAAGAACATTCCAAAGCATCTGGCAAAGGTGGAAGATCTAAGTTAGGACAGACTGGAAGAAACAAACGAAAATATTAAATATTATTTCATAATATTGAAAATATTTGTGTAAAAACACAATGAGATACCAAAATTTGATTATGGTTAAATACTTTCATTGTATTCACCCAGTAACGAAATTTAGTTTGAAGCGGAGAGATTAGAAACATTTGCAAGTATGTAGCTTGAGATTTTTAATGTTTTTATATCTTTTATTTACCGGAATCTGAAGGTACTTCACAATTTCCTCCAGTTAAATGTTGCTGAAAGAAAGCAAAAGACAAATCATTAATGTCATACTTTAAACGTAATATTAACTACGAAGTTAAAGTAAATTTAAATATTATAGATCGTTCAGATACAATTTTGTGCCTAACGCATAAATTTTGTTTCAATTATTTCCAAATGAACGACATGCTACTCAACATCAAAGTAATTTATGGCTTTTAAATACTGATTTATACGCCATATATGTGTATTTCATTAAATCTCAATGAAAAATATGACTTTACTCATATTATACAGCGGAACTTCAGGAGCAACGTTTGGAAGTAATTGTTTATCCGATGAAAATATGTATAAAATCTTTATCCAGCATAAGGTAACATAATTATTTAATGTACACTGTGAGTAGGACTACTCTATCGTAGATTGTTTTATAGTACCTTTATACCAAGCCGGGTGAGCACCCAGTCAATTCCAGCTTGGGCGATATCGTTTCCAACGTTGTCCACCAATTCTGATATGGTATCAAATCCAAAGTCAGATAAATCAAATTCGTCATTACAAAGAGGAATTGGAATTTTCGCGTCAGAGAGGATTGAAATTGAACTAGTTACTCCATCGATGTTTACGTCAACCTCAAGATTAATAACAAACTCTTTGCTTTCATCAAGTTTATCGATAACAAATCTGAAAGAGAAAGTGTGACGAAAAGAGTAACAGAATTGCTTTTTACTTTTTTTCTAATTTTCCCCTTTAATTTCCTATATAAGAATTAAACTGTTCTGGTTGACTGTGCCGTAATAATTCGTTGTACGTTGGAAATACAGGAGTAACACTAAAGAAAAGTTGTATAAACATTTTATAGGGTTAATCTTTTTGTTTAGTATACCATTGAATTATTATTTAAGTAGTAAACGTTTTGAATGGTGTTTTAAATAACATTAATGAAGTAATCTGTTTCATATTGAGAGTAGTCTGATACTCAAGTGAGGCATGGTAAACCTAAATACAACCTTTATGTCTTTTCTGAAGTATTGAATCACAATTTACACAATATTTTAACCTAATTGTTATTGTCTGACATACCAAGTGCACATCTAAGTGGTTTTATATTTTAATATCGTTCAATGTACCGTTGACATCGTTGACAAATGCTTACAATAGATTAAAGTTGGCACAACATTGAATCCCTAAACATTTCTCATCCAAAGAACATTCCAAAGCATCTGGCAAAGGTGGAAGATCTAAGTTAGGACAGACTGGAAGAAACAAACGAAAATATTAAATATTATTTCATAATATTGAAAATATTTGTGTAAAAACACAATGAGATACCAAAATTTGATTATGGTTAAATACTTTCATTGTATTCACCCAGTAACGAAATTTAGTTTGAAGCGGAGAGATTAGAAACATTTGCAAGTATGTAGCTTGAGATTTTTAATGTTTTTATATCTTTTATTTACCGGAATCTGAAGGTACTTCACAATTTCCTCCAGTTAAATGTTGCTGAAAGAAAGCAAAAGACAAATCATTAATGTCATACTTTAAACATAATATTAACTACGAAGTTAAAGTAAATTTAAATATTATAGATCGTTCAGATACAATTTTGTGCCTAACGCATAAATTTTGTTTCAATTATTTCCAAATGAACGACATGCTACTCAACATCAAAGTAATTTATGGCTTTTAAAATACTGATTTATACGCCATATATGTGTATTTCATTAAATCTCAATGAAAAATATGACTTTACTCATATTATACAGCGGAACTTCAGGAGCAACGTTTGGAAGTAATTGTTTATCCGATGAAAATATGTATAAAATCTTTATCCAGCATAAGGTAACATAATTATTTAATGTACACTGTGAGTAGGACTACTCTATCGTAGATTGTTTTATAGTACCTTTATACCAAGCCGGGTGAGCACCCAGTCAATTCCAGCTTGGGCGATATCGTTTCCAACGTTGTCCACCAATTCTGATATGGTATCAAATCCAAAGTCAGATAAATCAAATTCGTCATTACAAAGAGGAATTGGAATTTTCGCGTCAGAGAGGATTGAAATTGAACTAGTTACTCCATCGATGTTTACGTCAACCTCAAGATTAATAACAAACTCTTTGCTTTCATCAAGTTTATCGATAACAAATCTGAAAGAGAAAGTGTGACGAAAAGAGTAACAGAATTGCTTTTTACTTTTTTTCTAATTTTCCCCTTTAATTTCCTATATAAGAATTAAACTGTTCTGGTTGACTGTGCCGTAATAATTCGTTGTACGTTGGAAATACAGGAGTAACACTAAAGAAAAGTTGTATAAACATTTTATAGGGTTAATCTTTTTGTTCTGACATACCAAGTGCACATCTAAGTGGTTTTATATTTTAATATCGTTCAATGTACCGTTGACATCGTTGACAAATGCTTACAATGCAAATTAAACCTAAATACAACCTTTATGTCTTTTCTGAAGTATTGAATCACAATTTACACAATATTTTAACCTAATTGTTATTGTCTGATATACCAAAGGCACATCTTAGTGGTTTTATATTTTAATATCGTTCAATGTACCGTTGACATCGTTGTCAAATGCTTACAATGCAAATTAAGACAAAACTAGTATTTAGCAAAATCTTATGCTTATCTTACTCGATAACAACCGCGTTTTCTCCTAAAACCTGACGTTCTTGATTTCCCCACTCATATGTAAACAATGTTATATTCCGAAACCAAGACCCAAATCCAATCGACATTTGAAATGCACATGGATCTACAAGAATCCAAGCCTGAGTAGACAGCACAGCCAAACCGAGGTCTAAATTAAAACAGCATTCAAAGCCCAAGCAATTCTCGCTAAGTGAACACGTGACTTGGTTTGGTAGAGTAGGAAGTTGCACAGCATCACATCCTATGATTAAGGAATAAAAGAGATTCAAAGAGTTCCGCTGCTAAATATTCGACAGGAGAAACATTCTACAAAAATACTAATATGCATCAATTTATGTAATACATCCGTCACGCATACAGCATGTTTCCATAAAGTTTGCCTTTAAAGAGCAATTCTCAAAATTTCCAATTTCAATAAGTCTTTATAAAAGGTAAGTGTAATGTCTTAATATATCCAACGGCATGCGTGATACGGTACAAATTGAATACGAAAAAAGAGAATTAATTTTGTTCAATAAGGGAAACAAATCTAGGAATAACTGGATACCCTTACTAAAAAATGAAAACCATAATTTCATAAAGGCTGACAATAACAACGACGACAAAAGAAACATTAGCAACAACAACAACAACTACAACAAAAGTTTGCTGCATATTTTAAGAGGTTAATAATAATTCGTGTTATACATTAATTATAATTTCCTTTTACTTACTCTCTATACTTGAAGTAGTTGATAGTGTGCACGAGTCAGTGGAAATATAGTCCTAAATGAAAAGAAATAATAATAATATTATCATTATAAACTTTTGATTTTAATTCTAACTCTTAGTGGCGCTCTTTTATAAAAAAAAAACTTGAATGATAACCATTTTAAAGAGTATCTTCATCTATATTATTCTAAACCCACATCATATGGAAAAGAAGTAGACCAGTAAAAGACACAAAATGAAATTTACGCGTTCCAAATTTGAAATAAACATTTTAACAGTGTATATTTTGCAATAATATTGTTTGATCACATCAAGCACCTCTATCGAGCGTGGCCGAGCGGTTAGAGCACGGGTCTCGTAATACAGAGATTGTGGTTTCGAGCCCCGGGCTGGGCGGTTTTTGTCTCCTTGTTTCCTTGGGCAAGAAACTTTACTCAACTTGCTCCGTGGTCGAACAGTCACGCAAAGCCGTGGATCCCCTGTGCGAATGCTCCTTTGGGGCGCTGCATTCAATGTATACATGGTGAGTCTATTAGATTATAGAAAACTTACTGTGAGACCCAAGTGCGCAAGAACTAGCCTTACACCTCCACTTCCAGCTTGCTGTGCTAGATCATCCAGATAACCGTTGAGAGTATCCCCACCAGGAAGAGTGAAATTGTCATTGCACAGAGGTATCGGAATATCAGTATCGTCGAGGACTTGGATAGTTTCACATGAAGAGTCAATACATATTTCAACATCAAATGAAACTGTCAAGATTTTTTCGTTTTTTTCAATCACGTATCTATACAATATAGAGAAAATCGTGATTAATTTATCTAATACAAATCTGTAACAATTATACATTAATATTGGGACAATAAAAAAGAGCAATATGATACTAAAATACTGCTAACTGATCTTAAGATATCATAGCATGACTTCTTTTATGAAAACATTCCCCTTCTGAAGTGGAATATGTACCATACACAATATCACTTAAAATTTCACTAAAACACTCAAATGTTTTAAAAGAAAAAAAAACACACATTTGTTTATTCATTTATTCAGATCTATGATTGTCCTAATTGTAAACTCCCTTATTAATAATATTCCATCTGGTTTGTAAGGTATATTACCTATTTTGCTTGAACAGTGGAAATGTTTTACCTTAATTGAACAGCACTGCCAATAGTTTGTTGTTTCTCGTTTCCCCAGTCGAAGGATATTAAAGATATATTCCGCAGCCAATTTCCAAATCTTATCGACAACACAAAGTCGCAAGGATCTACAATCACTGATGCCATTAGGTACAACTTCTTGATTTTGATGTCCAGGGTTAAACAGCAACTAATACCCAGACATTTGTTGGCCACGTGACAAACAAGTGTTTCACCGATGTTTGGTGCTTGAATAAGTGGACAAGCTGAAATAAAGATGTAATGATAATGATTTTCATTAGTGTAAATGTCGAACACTTCGCAATATTTTCATGTAGCAATCTTTATTGGAACACCTGGTACTTTGTCATTATAACTTAAATGCGTGCATAATAATCACTTCAAAAGACAAGTATGATATAGAATTTAAAAACGCGCCATTATAGAGTAATATTAACTTGACAAATAGTGATTATTTAAGCTCTACCAAGCCATTGTTTAATCAACCAAAAACTCTGAATGTATTTGATACGTACACAAGGGAGATAACTACTTTCTTATTTAAATATAAAAATAAAATGCTGACTAGTTAAACATTTCTTTACAATTCATCGTAATAACCATGCCTACAATACAACAAACAGAGACAACTTCAAATTACCTATACAAAAAATGGAAACAATTTCTTCA
>JXSR01S057446.1:157904-170204 GCA_000969725.1 Ophiothrix spiculata | reverse complement strand
GGCCAATCACAGGTAAAAAATTGATTTTCACTGATTTTATAAAATACTTGTTGCTAACAGAATGATGTTAATGCGTCTAGCGAGTGACAGGCGCAAGTGACTTAAGAAAACTGAAATTAGTTACATTTTTACTACAAAAACTATTTTTAGTTGGCGAATTCTTTTAAAATTACGTGCGTGAACAATTTATGGTATGTCACAATGAATTTACGGATAATTCTTAAAAACAAAGTGTTGTTGTTGTTTGTTTGTTTGTTTTTGTTGTTGTTGTTGTTTGTTGTTGTTTTTTTGCAAAACCCCAAATTGAGTTGCCATAAATGCTGAATTTGCATGTTTGTCGTGTCACACCGTAATGAACAAAACATAAGCATTATTATATGTCTTTCCATATGACATATCGAGCAGTCGACAATTTGTTTTTTTTTCCTGAAATTAATGTATTTGTAACTTTTTATGCATTTTTTTAAAGCAAGAGTTTTTGAAAATAGTAAGAGAAAAGGAAAAATATTGTTTTTATTTATTTATCAACGTGCTTAGGTTTGTTGTATTTAAAATCTCAGATTTACAGACAAATACGGAATTAAAAAGAAATTTGTATTTAATGTTTGAATCGGCCTATTAAGCCTTTGTGGAATGTACTGAGATTTTAACCCCTATTTTCGTCATCAGAATTATCTTTTGATAATAATAGATAACTAGATCATTATTAGTGCTTTAGACAATATGAAGTATGATATGAAACTGTTGTAGGAACAGAGCTGTAATGCTGGTAGTTGACCAGATAACGGTCCCTGTGGAACACTTCGCGTTCACTTTAAGAGTATTATGCAGATGAACTCACTTAGAGTTTTTAAGTGCGTGTTAATTGAATTTACTATTCATAAACATGTTGTTTACATTTTAGTCTTCTCTACTAAAGAAAAACAACTAAAACAAATATCGAATTGATATTATAGCTATATTATTTTGCACGTGCCATAATAGTTGATTACTGTTTTAGTGTTTTAATCAATTATTTTTTTCACAAAATTGATGACTTGAGTGGCAAATATACATGTATACAATATGATATGAACAATAGCAAGATATCACTGAAAACCGAAATTGGTCATCATGACTAACTTAAGTTAGTCCAGATGGTGCCCGTTTTAACTAACGTAAAGCTAGTCAAACAGGCTCGACTAACATATGTGACTAGCATTACCTAGTCCTGCATGCAGGACTTACTTGCCTGACTCTGATCAACATTAGTCATGCACGCTTGACTAACCAGCTTGACTAGTTTGGAGGTTAGGCAAACAAGTACAACCGGTGTCCGGACACCGTAGAGACACAAGAAGCATGCCGCAAGAATTTAATTCTGAGTAAAAACCTTGCGGCTTGTATACGATGTCTTCAGTTATGGTCTAATAACGACTGGCGACCGGCCGGGGACCGACCGGGCATCGCAAGAGCTCGCAAGCATTCACCGGTGTCATACCGATGTAATACCGGCGTTGTGGCTTCCTTCGTGATCAGGGTGCAAGCAAGCACAAGGTAAGGAGGTTGGAGCTTATCCTCTACAATCTCCTAAAGTTGGTTAAAGGAGCCTGGTCCGATTGCCTTAACTTTTTTTTTTCAAACTTTTTGAGATTTTGGTACCAAAATGTTGCTCATATTTTTCTCACAACCCTTGTGAAATTTTACGGCTGAGTTATGTTTGGTTTTGGAAATATATATGAAAATGTATCTAATTATGGTAACCATAATTAATTTTACACAGTAACGTATAGGCGGCTCTGAAATACAAATTTGACCATAAAATCAAAACGGTTTGACCGATTCAGCTGAAATTTGAAATTTAGACTGCTGGAGTGGTCATCTTTCATATGACATTGAAAACTAAAATTTGAAAAATCGGACTAAGCTCCTTAAAGCAGGGTACAGCCACACGTTTACAAACTTTGTCCAATGCTGGGTAATGTTTTGGTATAAAATTGGATCGATTGAGCCCATATTTATTGGTCGAGCTATGAGTTGCAAAAATATTGGGCGAGACGCAGTCGAGCACAATATTTTAAAACTCATAGCGAGACCAATAAATATCGGGCGTAAATCATCCAATTTTATCATTATCATGTTTTGGATCCAATATTTTCCCACACTTGGACACCTCAAAGCATGATAATGGATAATGTTGGGTTAAAATACTTAATATTGGGTTTGGCTAAATACTGCACAAAGTTGGACAAAACATCACACTCATACAACGTTCAGCTTGGCAAATTCCAACCAACTTTTCTGAGAGTGCTTGTAAAATGATTTTGTCAAATTGATGCTGAAATGGTACCGCACACAACGAGCAAAGATCATCTTTAATAAAAAATGATCTCGTACACTTGCAATAAACCAATATTTTTGTCTTAGATGAAGGCTTTTTTCAAAATGGGTATACTACGCAAATACAAAGTTTTCAAAATTTACTTTGACTATAATAGACTAACAATTTTTAAATAGAGGACAGTGTGTTGCGTGTTTTCCACATTTATTAATTGATTGTCATAAACATGATAAATAAAAAAAAATCTGAATATCTGTGATTTTCATCGATACAGATTACAGATTACAACTTATAATGCTAGATATTAATGTATTAAATAACAATTTTCTATTATCTTAAGGCTCTTGATAATTTTTTTCTGATTTTCCCCATGGGATACATGACAATAGAAGCAGATGTAAAATATACTTCTTGTCTTTTTAATCCGGTCATTAGGCGTTCCTCTGACACCGTGGATTTATCTTTAATCACAATCTTTATTATTTGATTATGGATCAGACGCGCCTCAAGTCATAGACGGAGCCTTCGGCTAAGAGTAAAGTGTACGTCGATGTTCATGTTTGGAAGAGCTACAGACGTTGTTAAGATAACTAGAACAAAAAATTAATATGTGCAAGCAGAGACGTATTAAAATAATATAAGAGCTTCTACCATAAGCCATTAACAGAAGCAAAAGTTACTGGTTTGAAAGTCAAGTAACCATGTTTTAAGATATAAAGTTACTAAGCTAACTTTGTCTTTTGAATGTTTTAATGAATTTTGTTCGCCTTAAATAAGATCTAACGCAGATATGACCGATTAAAGCAACTAGCCACAGCAAATACCAAAGCCTATTCAAGTAAACCCTGCACACAATGTTATTATTATCATTTCATTTATTTAGACAAGTTTTTTAATTAACATGTGGGGTACATTGATTTGAAGCCGAAATTCTGCAACATCTTCACTGATATTCTATCATTTATATCTTAAAGAACACATTATCTGCTGCAGTCCGTGCTAAAAATTTCGATAATACATTTAAAAATATCTCTGATGAAACTTTAAAAATAAATATATTAGTAAGAGGGAAGCTACTTAATATAAATTTCTGATTCAAGATTGAGCATTTATCTTCTGCAGATCGTTTCGAAAATAGGATTTAGGAAAATTAATATCACCGCCTCAGTTATCAATCCTGATGCCCTAGCAATTTTTGGTCCTCTCTCGAAAAGTGTTAAAATGGATGTAAGCAGTTTTGAAAATCAGCTCTTTATATATATATTTTTAATTTTCCCCATGGGATGCTTGTCAATCTAAAGCAGATGCAAAATGCACTTCTTGTTTCTCTAATCTTTTCATTAGATGTTTCTCTGACAGAGTGGAATGAAATATCCCTGTATTTATCTTTAATCACAGTCTTTATTTGATTATTGATCATACGCGCCTCAAGTCATAGACGGAGCCCTCGGCTAAGAGTAAAGTGTACGTCGATGTTCATGTTGGAAGAGCTACAGACGTTGTTAAGATAACTAGAACAATTATTAAGATGTGCAAGCATAGAGGTATTACAGCCAATAAAGAACTTCTGCTATAAGCCATTAACAGAAGCAAAAGTTACTGGTTTGAAAGTCAAGCAACCATGTTTTAAGATATAAAGTTACTAAGCTAACTTTATCTTTTGAATGTTTTAATGATTTGTTTCGCCTTAAATAAGATCTAACACAGATATGACCGATTAAAGTAACTAGCCACAGTCAGTGTGGAAAATAGCATATTTATGCTACTATATCATTGTCTACTCAAGTAGACACAATGTTAGTATTATCATTTCATTTATTTAGAGAATTTTTTAATTAACATTTGGGACATTAATTTGAAGCCGAAATTCTGCAACATCTTTACTGATATTCTACAATTTATTTTCTACGCATTTTTTTCTGCATCCCCTGCAATAATTCTTCGATAATATATTTAAAAACATCTCTAATAAAACTTTAAAAATATTAATATAATAGGGAAGCTACTTAATATAAATTTCTGATTCAAGATTGAGCATTTATCTTCTGCAGATCGTTTCGATAATAGGATTTAGGATAATTAATATCACCGCCTCAGTTATCAATCCTGATGCCCTAGCAATTTTTGTCCTTTCTCGAAAAGTGTTAAAATGGATGTAAGCAGTTTTGAAAGTCAATTCTTTTTATATATTTTTAATTTTTCCCCATGGGATGCTTGACAATCAAAAGCAGATGTAAAATGCAATTCTTGTTTCTCTAATTTTTTCATTAGATGTTCCTCTGACAGAGTTGAATGAAATATCCCTGTATTTATCTTTAATCACAATCTTTATTATTTGATTATTGATCAGACGCGCCTCAAGTCATAGACGGAGCCCTCGGCTAAGAGTAAAGTGTACGTCGATGTTCATGTTGGAAGAGCTACAGACGTTGTTAAGATAACTAGAACAATAAATTGAGATGTGCAAGCAGAGACGTATTAAAACCAATAAAGAACTTCTGCTATAAGCCATTAACAGAAGCAAAGGTTACTGGTTTGAAAGTCAAGCAACCATGTTTTAAGATATAAAGTTACTAAGCTAACTTTATCTTTTGAATGTTTTAATGATTTTTTTCGCCTTATATAAGATCTAACACAGATATGACCGATTAAAGTAACTAGCCACAGTCAGTGTGGAAAATGGCAAATTTATGCTACTACATCATTGTCTCCTCAAGTAGACACAATGTTAGTATTATCATTTCATTTATTTAGACAAGTTTTTTAATTGACATGTGGGACATTAATTTGAAGCCGAAATTCTGCAACATCTTCCCTGATATTCTACCATATATCTTAAAGAACACATTTGCTGCTGCAGCCCGTGCTAAAAAATTTCGATAATATATTTAAAGATATCTCTAATTAAACTTTAAAAAATCAATATCAGAGGGAAGCTACTTAATATAAATTTCTGATTCAAGATTGAGCATTTATCTTCTGCAGATCGTTTCGGAAAGTAGGATTTAGGAAAATTATTATCACCGCCTCAGTTATCAATCCTGATGCCCTAGCAGTTTTTCCCTTTCTCGAAAAGTGTTAAAATGGATGTAAGTAGTTTTGAAAATCAGCTCTTTATATATATTTTTCCCCATGGGATGCTTGACAATCAAAAGCAGATGTAAAATGCAATTCTTGTTTCTCTAATCTTTTCATTAGACGTTCCTCTGACAGAGTGGAATGAAATATCCCTGAATTTATCTTTAATCACAATCTTTATTATTTGATTATTGATCAGACGCGCCTCAAGTCATAGACGGAGCCCTCGGCTCGGCTAAGAGTAAAGTGTACGTCGATGTTCATGTTGGAAGAGCTACAGACGTTGTTACGATAACTAGAACAATAAATTGAGATGTGCAAGCAGAGACGTATTAAAACCAATAATGAACTTCTGTTACAAGCCATTAACAGAAGCAAAAGTTACTGGTTTGAAAATCAAGCAACCATGTTTTAAGATATAAGGTTACTAATCTAACTTTATATTTTTCATGTTTTTAATGAATTTTGTTCGCCTTAAATAAGATCTAACACAGATATGACCGTTTAAAGTAACTAGCCACAGCAAATACCATTGCCTATTCAAGTAAACCCTGCACAATGTTATTATTATCATTTCATTCATTTAGACAAGTTTTTTAATTGACATGTGGGGGACATTAATTTGGAGCCGAAATTCTGCAACATCTTCCCTGATATTCTACCGTTTATATCTCAAAGAACACATTTTCTGCTGCAGCCCGTGATAAAAATTTCGATAATATATTTAAAAAATTCTCTAATTAAACTTTAAAAATAAATATCAGAGGGAAGCTACTTAATATAAATTTCTGATTCAAGATTGAGCATTTATCTTCTGCAGATCGTTTCGAAAGTAGGGTTTAGGAAAATTAGTATCACCGCCTCAGTTATCAATCCTGATGCCCTAGCCGTTTTTTGTCCCTTTTTCGAAAAGTGTTTGAAAAATTATGGATGTAAGCAGTTTTGAAAATCAGCTCTTTATATATATGTTTTTTAAATTGAATGTTTTAATGATTTTTTTCGCCTTATATAAGATCTAACACAGATATGACCGATTAAAGTAACTAGCCACAGTCAGTGTGGAAAATGGAAAATTTATGCTACTATACCATTGTCTACTCAAGTAGACACAATGTTAGTATTATCATTTCATTTATTTAGAGAATTTTTTAATTAACATTGGGACATTAATTTGAAGCCGAAATTCTGCAACATCTTTACTGATATTCTACAATTTATTTTCTACGCATTTGTTTCTGCATCCCCTGCAATAATTCTTCGATAATATATTTAAAAACATCTCTAATAAAACTTTAAAAATATTAATATAATAGGGAAGCTACTTAATATAAATTTCTGATTCAAGATTGAGCATTTATCTTCTGCAGATCGTTTCGATAATAGGATTTAGGAAAATTAATATCACAGCCTCAGTTATCAATCCTGATGCCCTAGCAATTTTTGGTCCTTTCTCGAAAAGTGTTAAAATGGATGTAAGCAGTTTTGAAAATCAGCTCTTTTTACAGATTGTTTTAATTTTCCCCATTGGATGCTTGTCAATCAAAAGCAGATGTAAAATGCAATTCTTGTTTCTCTAATTTTTTCATTAGATGTTCCTCTGACAGAGTTGAATGAAATATCCCTGTATTTATCTTTACTCTTTATTATTTGATTATTGATCAGACGCGCCTGAAGTCATAGACGGAGCCCTCGGCTAAGAGTAAAGTGTACGTCGATGTTCATGTTGGAAGAACTACAGACGTTGTTACGATAACTGGAACAATTATTGAGATGTGCAAGCAGAGACGTATTAAAGCCAATAAAGAACTTTTACTCCAAGCCACTAACAGGAGCAAAAGTTCCATGTTTGTTTGTTTGTTTCCGAAAAATGTTGGAAGGAAACTAAATAGGGCTTAAGGGTAATACTTAGCTAACTATATATTTCAATGTTAATAAACCATGTTTGCATTTTTTACGCATGATGGCAAACATATTTCACCATTGTAAAAAGTTTGCCCAATGATAAAAATTTTACACAGTGAGAAATATTCTGAATGAAAATGCTACAAAAATAAGGAAGTGTCATTACAATTTTCAGTATGTTGTCAAGCATTTTGTTAGATATCTGCTATTAAAAGTACTCTATAAACATGATTTTGGAAAACTATGGGGGTACATATTTCTATTTTGTTTCTGGAGTTACACAAACCCTGATCTCTCAACTGTTGGTGGACAGCATACCGTCCCTGCAGGCGTAGAGTCTAATTTTTCGTTTAAATGATTGCAAAGAATGAACTTAGATTTACACGGAGTCATTTTGTGATGTACATAAGGAGAATTTTAGCGCTAGAAAAGAATATTGCATCACCCTTCTCCTTCGTGGATCTAGGGCTTTGGAGCATCCACAGAATGAGCAAATTGTCACTGGAGGCTATTATGTGGGTTCTTCAAATATCTGTGGGTGAAGGGTGGATATTATGTGGCTTCTTCAAACATCTGTGGGTGAAGGGTGGGTATTATGTGGGTTCTTCAAATATCTGTGGGTAAAGGGTGGGTATAAAGTTGGCTATGATTGTGCTCCTTCTAGCAGGGTAATCTCCGAGTCAGCAAGAATGTTGAGGCGATCTGCAAGTTCACAATGGTCCATCAACTTTGAACAGCCCATCATCTGTGAATGCAGAGTGAATTAAAGAAATTACAAGAAAAAATTGAACATCAATAGGTTGTTTTTTTTCAACTTGCACATATGTGATGGCTCACCCCGAAAGGGGGGACTTTGAAGATGATATCAATTTTGATCTTTTCATTTCATCTGTTTCAGCATTTTCTAAGCTTTAAAATGACACCTTACTTGTTGAAATTGATCAAAGCGATCAAATTTTACAACTTAAAATCTGCTGGAAATTCTTATTATTTTCTCTTTTTTTTTTTTTGCTGCCTATTTTCACCTGTATCTTGAAAAGTTTTCTGTCGTTAAGTCCCCCTTTTCGGGGTGAGTCATTACATATTATTAAATCATTAGGAAGCATCATTTGCCGATCAGTATGCTATTCTTCAATTTACATAATACACATAATTATTTTAAATTATTAATTTTTGAGATTAAAATCAAATCTATAAAATTAATCTGATTTCTGATAACAGATCTAATGGATTAATCCAAAACCCTATAACTTATGTGAAATATTGTAATCAAGAATAATGTGCCAACAATTCCTGGATGTTTGTTCTTTTTTGCAAAAATAATAGTGAAACTGTTAAGCACCTTATGTGGGAATGTGATGTGTCCAAGGACTTTTTGAATAGTATCAGCATTTGGATGAATACCAAACTGCACATATTTTTTAACATCAGTTATCAAGATATATGTTTTGTTTTATATGGAGAAAACTTCAACTTCTTTAAAAATATTATTAACCTAGTTTTTTATATTTTTAAACCCAGGATTAAAATAATTGAAAAATCCGAAAGGTTATTATTGCTGAAACTTAATAGATTGAGAGCTCATGTCAAAATATGGGACATTTTGATTTCATGCTTATTGTTTCTTTACAAAAAATATGTCTGTTTTAAGAGGTCAATTCAGAAAAGTTGGCAATTGTAGTGTCTAGATGGATGAGAATGAGTTTTTTTCTTTATTCATTGTAAACTTAATCCTTTCAATCACCCACGGTCTAGGGAGTGAGCTGCCAGAATTCCTCTTTTTGGCTGGCTGATACATTGTTTTCAATATACGTGTGCGTTGATCGTTGCCTTGCTAAGTTACATCCTTGTAGTTTTTTTTTTTTACAAGTTGTCCATTTTCTTTGCTTTGCATAAGTCTCCTTTAAGGTTGTTTTGGTGGCTCGCTTTCAGAATGCTGTAGGGACATCTGTAATGGGAGATTGTATATTTGGGGCATAGGTTTTACAATGAAACACCTCCCATATCTTGTTGTAGTTATATTTATGCAATGTTTTTGCCTATGCCATGTCTGATGTCTTTGTTAAAAAAAAGTAAAAAAACTTGCTTAATAAAAGCAGCTGGCACCGATGCGTGTGTATGCAGTTGTAAAAAGAGGGGAAAAAAGGGAAAAAATAAAAAAAAATCCTGGATCAGCCCCTGCATCATATAATATCACATCAGATCACATCAGATCACATCACATCACATCACATCACACTAAGCAGTCCGGTCCAACTGCCCATTTAGGAAAGGTTGCCTGATACGGCAGCACATTTCCCAATCTGGCAAGCATAATACCCAGAATGCACTGCGAACCCTATTGTATTTTTAAAAATCTTAGCTGTGAACCAAACGACACTTTGGTTGGAGCTGATTTTTGGTACACAGCAAAAGGGTCATATTTGGAGGGTTTTCACCAAGCGAAAAAAATATTGACCAGGAGGAAAGTATTTTGTTTGTTTGTTGTTTGTTTACCTCGGTTGGTCCGTGACGGACACATATTTAAAATGATATAACCGTTTTTAACGGTTTTCTTAATTCAAATTTAAATAAAGAAAACAAATAGTTTTTAATTGTAAAATTTTGAAACCCTTCTTTAAGTGGAGATTTGTTGAAAGAAATAGTAAATAAACTCTTATATCCAAGGATATTTCAAATTATAAAATTAAACATTTTGAATGGTACAGTGCATTGTGGGTATTCATGCTTGCCAGATTGGGAAAGGTGCTGCCGTATCAGGCAACCTTTCCTAAATGGGCAGTTGGACCGGACTGCTAAGTACATCACATCACATCACATCAGATCACATCACATCACATCACATCACATCAAACCACTTCACACTAAGTACATCACATCACATTACATCTTTGTAACTAAAGTTAGAGAAATAATCATGTTGGTTGGTTATCAACTCAATTTTTATATCATACAAAGTAAAATTGTATTTTTCCTTTTTACTTACAGGAGTTTTTACTTGACATGAAAGGGAATTCCCCTCAACATGATTACGTAATTGGGAAGTGGAAGGGAAATACCTATAGACAGCATGACGCAGAGATTCACAGATGTTTGCTTTGCAAAGGTCAGGCTTGCCATGTAAGTACACAAATTTGACAGAACACCTAGCTATTGCTTTTTCTTGATAGGCCGAATTCATAAAAGTAGCAATTGCTATTTCTATAGCTTTTTCTTGAATTTCTATACTTAAAAGCGAGCATTGACTTGCAAGAAAAAGGTCTCTCAAGGCAGCAAAAGCTATTTCTAATCTCTTCCAAGCAATTGCTCGTCTTGTTAGTAATTGCTTACATTTGTATTCAAAAAGCTGAACTTTTGCTAACAACATGTAGCAAATACTTACAATTTACTAAGATCCTATATGAGGAGCTTATCACTGGTATACATTCATTGTTTCTGCCTTATTTGTTCTGCGTAAGAAAAAACACTTAAGTATACTAGTGCTGTGTTACTATAGATGATATAAATCATACTATTTGTCGGAAACTGTGACAAATTAATACCGAAAACGTGGAGTGATTTGCTGTAACATTTGTGTCTGAAAACTATCACGCGGTAGACAGAGCAATTTCTAACTTCATGTAAGCAAAAGCTAGCCTGGCTATTGTTTGTAAGCTAGCTTTTGCTTGTCTGGGTCAATCCCAGACAAGAAAAAAGGTATTAGTCCAAGCTGAAGGTCGTGAATGTGTTTTTAAGCAACTGCTAAGGCTAAATCTTTTTCTAGCCTAGCTATTGCTTTTTCTTTATGTCTTTTTCTTACTAGCAATTGCTACTTTTATGAATTCGACCTATTATTTGCAGGTATCCTTTGCTTGTCTGGGTTGAATCTAGACAGGAAGAATGTATTAGTCCAAGCAAAAGGCTGCAAATATGTTTTAAGGGTACGAGGAATCCACATGCTCAGGAAAATGTGAATCCTAACTATTTTTCAACCCCTTTGCGGGGACTCGAACCATGGATTATGGCGGGGGTTAGTAATGCATTACGAAGCGAGAGATCTAACGCTGAGCTATCAAGGAAGCGTTGAGATGGTGAATTAAAATCTAAAACATAAACATTAGAATGCCGTGTTTTTCTTTTGTTTACATAAAAAATGTAATTTTTGCCTCATTGGAATGCTCAATTTGTAAGTAAATTATGCGAATGCGTATATCAGACAAAATGTAGATAATGTAGATACTAAAATCAGGCTATTCACAGCTCAAACAGGGCGAACTCAGAGTCATAATTCACGCCCGGTTTTTCGGGCAAAACAACGCGGGTTTGTTACATTATCATTCAAAATCAACACAACACATTTATAAAATATTATTTGTAATTCAATAAAAAGTATCAAGCCTACAATCTGTCAAAATTTGAAAACAGGCGAATCGTTCGAACATCATAAAATTTTAAGGTTTCGACGAAAAATGTGTAAATTTTTCAAAGTAGTTTATTGGCGTAATTTTGACTTTGATAATGGACGTGAAATCACTACTAAAGTCTCATGTATAAACTAGAGACTCTATTACATATGTACGCCAAAAATTGTATAGTAGGTAAAAAGTTGCAGTAAAGATGCCGTTGGCAAAAATGGCACCCATTTAGGGACTGTAGCCTTAAGCAACTGCTGAAGCTAAATCATTTTCACTCTAGCTATTAGACCGAATTGATAAAAATAGCAATTGCTTATAAGCAAAAGATGTTAAGAAAAAGGCAATAGCTAGACTAGTAAAAGATTAAGCAAAATTATTGCTTAAAAACATATTCGCAACCATTTGCTTCGACTAATGCCTTTTAATACCAGACAATCCAAAACTACCACGCGAACATTAGCCAGGCTAGCGTTTGCTTACATGAAGTTAGAAGTTGCTTTCTCTACCGTAATTTTCAGGTACAAACGATACAGCAAGTCATCCTACATTTTCTGCATTAATTTGTCACAGTTAAGTTTTCGACAAATAGCATGATTTGATAATCTA
>JXSR01S057446.1:120803-134931 GCA_000969725.1 Ophiothrix spiculata | reverse complement strand
GTGGCAAAACATTTGTTTGGGGAAGGTGGGGCAGCTTGTTAGCGGGACTTTTTGCCAAACTACCGGGAAAAGAGAGGGTAAAGTAAATGATTAAGAAAGAGAAGGGTAAAATTGAAAATCTATAAATGGGAAAATGAAAAATTGTTTTTTTTTTACTTGTCAGGTTTCAAAATCGACTATACAATTTGTTTTTGATATTTTTAAATACCAAAAATAAATTGTAGTCGATTTCCAAATTTAAAAATTTGGAAATTCTACCGAGAAAAAACAATGCGCCGGAAAAAAATGACTTCACCCCGCCTGAATTTTTTTCCTGTTCGCCACTGCAGCAGACTTGTTTACCTTTTGGGCATATTTGTTCACCTGATAGCGATAATAAGATGTGATTATGCCAGACAAGGTTATGTAATCGTATTTAGACTTGCAGTGTTGCATAATCGATTATTTGTGGTGACCAATCAATCCTTGATTGGAGAGGTCTGCTGTCGGTCAATCTATTTACTGATTTTATTTAGTCTGCGGTTTTGTTTGTGATTAGCGGCCATTGTCGAAAGTGGATTTATACAGAAATGGTAATATAACGGTATTATAATTGACCAAAGGCTAATGACTAATATCTAATGAATATAACGGTAAGAATTTCATTTAAATGTTACGGTTAACCGTTATATTAATATATACCGATGTGTGGCTGACGACTGACGTTGGACCAGCCAACGAAGGATAAATCCACGTGCACTTTCGCCTTGACGTGCAGCCGATTTTCGTCAAAAATTCTGAATTTGAAAGTCGCGATTGTAAAAATATGACTATAATAATTATCTTGTCTTGGTTATTGGTGATTATATTTCAGGGAAAAGATCATCAACGAGTTATATTATTATTTACAAACGATGCAAGGAGGAGTAATGGAATGTCCGTGATTTTTTTTTTCTTTGGCATTAGTCTATGTCTTTGAATTGCCTATCATTCGTCATTTAGCGGCGGTAAATTTCGCAGCTTTTTTTTTCAGTTTAGCGAAAGAAAGGACACGGAATATAGATATAATAAGAGCAACTGGTTTATAGTGCTGCAGGGTACCGGGTCCAATCTTTACAAGCACCCTTTTTGGGACTCTTGTCTGGATAAAATGCAAATGATATCGAAAATAAATAGTGAGTATGGATACCATGCTTGAACATTTTTGGATACCAGTTCTATGAAATGCCAATAAGCCAGACGCTCTCTGACTTCCAGTGGTGCGCGCCTGTCTCATCGAGTTCATCTTCAATGATGCAATAATTTATACATTGTTTCTGTGCATCGATTATTAAAGTGAAGATAAAATCGCAAAAAAAAAATGCCTTTGAAGAATAATTAAGAATCATGGATTGTCATTATGTAATATTCTGTCGATTTACCATTCTGTCTACATAATATGCCACACCCTTTTTGTCTGGTTTTAAATTAAGTGTGGAGCGTTCCTCAAGTCCGGATGTCAGGTAGACGATGCGATGCCGAAGGATAGTGATAAAATGTATTGCGGCATTCTGTAAATATTGGATGCCAGAATTTCACGAAAAGATAATTTTGTCAGTCATTATTTTATCTTTGGTGGTGAAGTGTTCACGTAAAAATGTCTGGTTTACGATATTATTAAACTTTTTCAAATAGGCCTAAATTGTGAACCAAATCTCTTAGCTTTTAGCGATTGCGGTAAATAGTCAACGGTGATGTACGTGGATAATGTTCAAGAAAAGCTTCAGAGAAACTCTGGAGAAAAACCAAGCACTGTTCAAAACTCGTGCTCACGATGGATGTACTTAAAGGCGTCATCCCCGGCGCGGCATCTTCAAGCCAGTTTTCCCGATCAATATCCTCATCCATATGAGGCTGCCATGATTGGAAGAAAGAAACCGGCCGGCCATGTGGTTTGAAATCCAAAATCATATTGATTTGTTTGGATATGTACATAGTAGCGATCAGCTGATTATGACTCATTTTGTACCTGCAGGCAACCTTGAATTCTCGCGCCAATCTCAGGTAGGCGGGATTTACCCGGCACTTGGCAACGAACCAACTTTTGGTAGAGGAAACTTCGCAGACTTTTTACCGACTATACCTGCTGCTTTAGGTTTCGGTCGCTATATGTGTTTGTCACTTGTTTTTCATTCAGTCGTGCAATGAAAATGAAATGAAAATGAAAATGTGAGATCGTGTCAGATGCCGTGGAGGGACCTGATGGAAGTTAAAGCTCATCCTCGTCTGAAGGAAGTACCAGTAGTTTACCGACAAGGTGTAGAAGCTAATACTTTAGCTGCTGAAGTATCAAAACATGATTCACATCATGCTCATTTCAAGCTGGAATATTAAACCGAATCAACTAGTGCTTTTATGTGTATTCATACTCGACTATAAAGTACACATAATTGGTACCTGGGAGATTGGTACTGATTTTATTTAAAGGGGCATATGACAAGTTCAGCACCATCCCCGATTTTCTCCCAAAGCATTTTCAGATTTTTGCAGCATGCAAAGTTTCATTGTCAAATTCAAACCCTATATCAAAATATTTTGATATTCTTTTATCTTTAATTATCATTGTCGACAATGATAAATACTGCCCCCTAGAGTTGAAACTTCAAAATTGGCTTTTATCACTGGCAGAGGTAATACAAACCAAACATTTATTTTGATTCATCTACAATCTTTGATGTGAATGGAATGTATTACAAACAAATCTTTGCCACTTTCTTGATATATAGCATTATTTTTTGGCATTCGGTGAGCAAAATTTGGCATTCAGTGAGAGAAAAATAAAAAAATTATGGTCTTTGGGTGAGAGCAAATGCAATTATTAAAAAATAGGGGTATTTGGGTGCCAACGACGCTGAAAAAGGGGTCTTTTGACCCTTGCATACGCGTCGCCTCCAATAGAATACACTCGGTTACAATGTCCTTGGTATCGATATACATAGACAGCGCTACTCGACTATATTCCTAGTAGCTATCCATATAACGCTCGGGTCAACGAAGCAAGGGAGACTAAATGCCTTGCCCAAGGGCATAACTCGGTAACGGGGCTCGAACTCGGGACCTACTGATTACGAGTTCTGCTAGACCACGAAGACATGAACTTATTTGCATTTTTTTCTAACTGGCTACTTAAGAAAACTGCAAACTTTGATAAGGAGGCAAATTCTGATTATGATGATACTTGATACGTGGGAAGTGCCGGGGGTGGTGGTGGGGAAATGCTACCCATGGCTGCAAACTGTTGATGGTATTTGCACATATTAATGAGCTCATTTGCATAATAGGTTTAAATTCATATTTTAAAAGCTAAGAAGGCAGCCCACAGTTTTATTCTTGGAATATTGTGGGCATGACAGCTGAGAACTTTGTAATTATAGTTTATCTATGGTGTTTCCACCTTGTACATAAAGTTGATGATTGAAAATCTAACATTGCTCAATGATAGCACAGGAACACTGCAAATCAAAGGATACATAACAAACTTTCAATTTAATTAATTTATTATACAGATTTAGTCAATTAGGCCTATAAATATACAAGTGTGATTCACACATTTTCAGTAATTATACAGTGAGAACTGTTAATATAATATACAAAATGTGAATAGGTTGCACAAGAGCTAGTAGTGATACAAACTCAATCAATTTCTTAACCCTTTCCATCCGATAGAACGTCTTGGCATTTCTAAAGGCGCTTACGAGAAAACGCTCGGCCGTTCCAATTCATATTGAGTGTAAATTAATTCAGTATGGGCTATATACACCTTCATTGCAATTTGGGATCAAAAGGGTTAAGAACAGACCTGGACATTAGCACCCGGCTGACAGCCAATGTCAGGTAACTTTGATGTCTGGAGGGAGGGGGGGGGGAGTAAAATTGAAAGTTACCTGCCCAATATGACGGGTAAAATTTTGTGTATGGCCTATTCGAAAAATAAAGTGGTACTCGTGCTCATCATAAAAAGTGGCATAAAAGGGTCTGATTTTGACCCATCAGTGGCGTCTACGTTTTTTGAAAAAGGGGTACTTTTTAGCACAATTTACGCCACTAAGGGTTGTAAATTCAAGCCACCTCCGCCATTAATGGTTACTTTTTACTTGGGGTTGGTCATCTGACATCATAAAAAGGTCTAAAAACAAAAGAAAATAGGTTAAGACTTCATGCAAATGAACATACAATTGAAATTGTATATTTTTGATACCTAATTTGTTAGCAAAGCTTCATTACAAACTTATGCCATTAAACCTTTTGGGGTGCGATTTTCCCCGTCGTCACAGATCTTACGCCATTTAGGGGTGCAATTTGCTATCAACAATTACGCCATTTAGGATCCAATTTTGAGGTGGTCTGACGTGCATGAGTACCACTTTGTTTTTCAAGCGGCCCCCCTTGAGCCTATAGGTTGAGTCAATTTTGAGTGAATAGACAACATCTAATAATCTCCTCTAATTTAGTTTGAATTTGAAATGCCACCCATAAAAATACAAAATTTTCAAGAAAAGGGAACCTATCCATATACCAAATTTCTCAAACTTTTGAGTTAAATCAGACGATGGTGGCCGCGCAATAAATTGCCTGTTTACTTCTCTGTTTACTCAGATTTGATAGTTGTTCATCTGTGGTATCGCCCTTATATTTCAATACGTAAATAAAAAGAAAATTATTTCTTTAAAATAATCAGAATATCTCTTTAAGTTTTGCCGAGTTGGATAAGATAACCAAACTACTCCATCCAACTGAAGGATTTTAGGGACGGCGTGTAAGAAACGGGAGAAAGTGTAACGGAAATCAGGTTGCTCTAAAAATGTCTGTGGGAAGCGGGTTGGCGCAGTGGTAGTTACCTCGCCTTGCACCAATGAGGTCCCGGGTTCGAGCCCCGTGCCCGGCACTTTATGTGCATTTGGTTTTCAGTCCATGCTCGCTTCCGCAGGTTTTTCTCCTGGTCCTCCGATTTTCCTCCTGTACTAAAACTGAATATTAAAGAATGATCTAGGACCCCAATGGAAATAAGCTTCATTAGAGGCTTTCTTGGGTTATCCTTGGCCATCAGCCTAAAGAACTCTTTCTTTCTTTCTTGTGAGCTAGTCCACTTGTTGAGTTCAAATTTTTTTGAATCAATTAGGCCAAAGAAAAAAAAATCTGTCTCAGCTTCCTGCGCGCATAGCTTTTAAAAATCCAAATTTAGCGCATTTCTTTTTTTTTTTCTTAAAGATTTTCAGTTTTTTTCATCTTTTTTTCCTACTACTGAAAAAAAAGTTCAATAAATGACCGCGAAGCGGCCGCGAAAAAAAAATAGTGGCCGAAAAATTCAATAAAAAAAAAATTAGGGGATATTTCCGCATCCGCGTAGCCCTTTTTTTACTAAAAAACCAAACAAAAAAACCCCCGCATAGCGCTTACGGTTTTGACCTTAAGTAAGCTGAGACAGAGTTTTTTTTTTGCCTTAATGAATCATTAGTATCTGCAAGGGTTAACCAAAAGTGGAGTATTAAGAGTCAATTGAAAGTCATAATTTTGACAGTTGATTTGTTTATTAAAATTTTCAGAGCATCACCTAACGGTAACTTTCTCTTTTTTTTTTTCTTACAGGTTAATGATTGGAGGCTCAATACACATGATACACTGAAGATTGGAGAAATTAGAAGAAGAAAGTCAGAAAACCTTGATGTGTTTGATCAAAACGACGATGATCATGATTTCTGGGGAGTACACATGCACCACTATTTGAAATCCCCATTGATTTTAACCTTGATCTCCACACTCAGTGGCGTAGCTAGAGGGGGGGCCGGGGGGGCCGTGGCCCCCCATTAATGACCCATCCGTCGGTTAAAAAAAGCGCCCGTCGGTAAAGTTGAGCCGACCGGCCGCAGGCCGGGCGGCAATACAGCACTCAATACAATTCTGTCGGTTCATCTTCATATTGTGGCCCCCCCAGTTTCGAAAACCTGGCTACGCCACTGTCCACACTGACCAAGAGATTTAAAGACATTCTTGAAGTAAATAGCCCTTCTACTAGAGTAGGACTACGCGAGTGTCGAGTCCTATAGGACTTGCGCATCTAAGAAGTACAACAAAATTCTGAATTAAGCGAGTGCAGGACTCTGATATACGCAATCTAACACTAAGCTTGTCCTATTGTGTCCAGATGGACTTGACAGAAGGGTATTTTAATTCATGTGAATGCTTAGATCCTGACTTTAGATACATGTCCTTAACATTATTCTGACGATCATTTACAACAGCAGCAGTCAATAAGGTCCTGATGATCGCATCTCTTGCGATCACTTCTTTGTTTCCATAGACTGACCTACGCTGACGTCACTTGTCCCACAAAATGGCGGATATCGTCTTTACCTACAAAATGGTGGACTTCATCTTCCAAAAGTTTTCAGTTAAAACTCTCAAAAAATTGATCATCTTGAACCATCATTTGAGACTTACCAGTAAAACAATGTACACATTGTATTCTATTACCTTTCTGATATACTGGTTTCAAAATATAACAAGTATTGACGCCAAAAAATCACAATTTATCTGATCGAAGGCAACACATGGAAAGGGGAAAGTTTGATTTGTTTACGTTCGTCGCGACTGTAGAACATTACTGCGATTATTACCACTACGAACAATGACCGCTACTGATGTATGCTACATCCGGGAAGTTGAGTTAGATAGAGCAAGAGATAAATAACCCGGATGCGTAGATGGCTCTTCTTTTTCTCCGTTTCAGTGCAACACATACTGTCTTTATTTGATCAAAGAAGGTCTCTGATTCGAAACAAACCGCTACTTTTAACCCATAGGACCATCATACTGGAACTGTTAGTGTATTGCTGTAAAGAACACCTATCCTTAATGGTGTGAGTTTTCTTGCGTCAAAGACTGGATTTGGGAAACAGTGACATCAAATCATTGACGCTGACATAAATTTACATTAACTGTAGCAAGTCTAAAAAACTGGATGGATGACTATTTTATACGGACCGAATGTCTGCTAAGTATGCAGACATCAATGTTTAGGGAACTCAATTACACAAGAGCAGCTCTTCAGCTCATTGACCTTTACGTAAATAAGTGGTAAAAATATTTTTATTCCAACTTTATGAGCAACCGTGTTAATATTGTTATTTTAGTTGTAAGTAAAAGGGAAACGTACACCTGAACTAATACAAGTTGGGATGCAAGTCAGCACTATAAGACTTAGGATACACACTGAACAATTCATCAGCTCTCCTTAAAAACAGTCCAGAAGCAATATGTTTCAATAAACTTTTCACTGCCATTACAAAAACATGTTTGATATATCTACAGGGATATTTGAAATTGAGCTCCTTGTAAGTTGCAAGATCCTCAGTAAAATGGTGAATGAGAGTGGTGAACAGTAATCCTGCAATTTCCAGACATGAAGACCTGTTTAACTTGATCTTGTAATCCCTCCAAATTTGTGAGCTTGACTTTCTAGACAAAAAGGAGCAGAATTTTGTATTTGTTAATACCAGTGGAAAAAGGCACATTTGATCCACATTTGGAAAAATAACTCGTTTTGATTGATTTTGTAATAACTTGATGTGAAGATGAGAAGACTTTTGATGGAGCTGCAGTTTGTACTTTGCTGTTCATGAGACGCAGTGCACGGATAGAGACATTTACATAGATAAGAGGATGAAAGATTCTTGGAAGGAAGGATGTGAAGTGAAGAAGGGACAGGATAGCTGGACGAAGGATTGATCAGGACCGGAAAAGGTGAGTCCCTAATTATGATAGTGACTTGACACGAGTGAAATTGTCAAAAAATACACAGTGTGCTGTCATATAGATGTTTGACGTCTATATACGACTACGCTAGTCTCCAACGTCCTCTATCTCGCACAACTCAAAATTAAGATGCTCGTAAATGCTAAACCATCATGGCACTCGAGTGGCCAGTGTCCTGATAGCATTAATGTTGATTTGTTGCAATTGGTGATTGAGCAAATTTCTTGATATGTGTAGTTAAACATGATGGGTCATGCAGAAGTCTTTACCTAAGCCTCCCACTTACAAACGATTGCCTTGTAGTTAGATTGAGGGACTTCAGGTGCATAATTCTACTGCATGGTCAAAATTTGACTAATTATGATTATAGCCCTTCTTGTACTTGGCAGACTGGGCAACATTGAAGCACCGAGAGGAGGGTAGTCTGCGATACTTGTGCATTGGACAATTTTGACTTCTGCACAAGGTGTATTATTTTTTATTACTGTCTAAGGTGCATTTTAGAATTTCTCGAGTGTGTCAAGAAAACTATTGTTACAATTACTAGACTAATAATTACCATTACGACTGGTTGCGAATTTGCAAATAGTGTAATGGCGATTATTTAGGGGTGGCTTCAAAACTCAACCGGCGGTTGCCTGCCAGTTCTGGGTGGTTCAACAGAAATAAACAAAAACCAAGCGGCCAACAACCGCTGATTGAGTTTTGAAGCCGCCCATTAACTGTTTTTATGAAATATTGGCCTAACAGATGCAGTTTTGCAAGCAACTGAAAACTCTTTAAAATGGTCATAGGGGCTCATAATGCCATTCTTAGCCAGTTGTTTGGAGTTTTTTGACCATAGCTCAATTAGCATACACAATGATGGTTATGATATTTTGAGTATTAAAGGTAGGTATTCCGATCTGGTGAAAAATTCAACATACTCTTTTTCCATATTTGAATGAAGGGTCGGTCATCACATAATAAAGCAATCATTAAGTTTTATTCTCATACATTGGGCCAAATTAATGCTACAGGCAGATATGTCTGAAAGTGACCCATAGAAACATATAGGATATTTATTTGTATTAACAAAATATTCCATTAATTCAGACATTCTACCCTTGGTAGATGTTGACTGCACATTCAGTAGATGTTGTTTTTATGACAGTTTCAAAGTTAAAACATCAAAAAAGAATCCTTTAAAAAGGAACTTAGCGGGGTCTTGAAATTTTAACGATTTAGCTAATTTTTTTTAGCATTTTTGCACAAAAAAAAAATTGGTACGGCACAAAAACGTGAGGAGGGGATGGACGAGAAACAACTTTATTGTTTTATGCGCCCTCATGTCTAACAGTTCAAATATTTTATGAAGAGATTTTGATGAGGTCCGTTTATAATGAAATGTGAAGGGAGCAAAGTTAGGAGCGAGTGAAAAAGGGAAAAAAATGACGACAAGTTTGGAGATGGCCAGTGCCTAGAGAAGATTATAGTGTGTATCCCATCATGCATTGCTTCCTGTTGGATTGTTTGTATGGGCAATTATGTGAGTAGTTAGTGATGAAATGCCCATAAATCTAAGTTAATTGTTGTAATCTTACATTATGGGCATGTTTCATCACTAACTACTCACATGACTTCCTGTACAAAATGTCCCATAGGATGCATTGCATGATGGGATACACACAAAGTCTTCTCTTGCCAGTGCCAATGCAATAAGAATAATCTCTGTTTTTTCCCGACGATAAAATTGTAAAAATTTCAGATTTTTTCCGTAAATTGTGGTTAGAATTTGGTTCTAAGGTAAGTTATACAGGTTAGATAGGGTTTGGGTTAGGTTTAGGGTAAGCAACAGGTTTCAAAAATTGAGCGATAGAGTTTTGGTTAAATTTTATGGTCAGGTTACCAAAATTTTACAAGTCATTTAAAAGTTGTCGGGAAAAAACAGGGATTCTTCTCGTTGCAGTGCCAACATTAGAATTGTGTATTTCCTGCCATCAAACAGCTGTCAATCCTAATATGTCTGATTGTCTGTCTGGTGGACATCCCAAATCACTCGTGTGCAACCGGGGGTACCGCTCAAACAATAAAGTGGTACTCATGCTCATAAAAAATGGCGTAAAAGGGTGTGATTTTGACCTACCTGTGGCGTCAACGTCTTTGGAAAAAGGGGTAGTTTTCAGCACAAGTTACACCTTTTAGGGTTGCAAATCAGGCCACCCCATCTGTAAGGGTCACTTTTTACTTGATATTGGTCATCTGATACATGATTTACAAAGACTGATAAAACAAAACAAGAGAAACATGTAAAAACTTAATGTACTTGTAAATCAGCATAAAATTACATTTATATACTCTTTGATACCTTATTTGCTGGAAAAAGATAATGACAAACTTATGCCATTATGACCTTTGGGGTACTATTTGCACCATCTTTAGGGGTGGAATTTACTATCAACAATTATGCCATTTATAGGGTCCAATTTTGAAGTGCTCTGACGAGCATGAGTACCACTTTTTTGTTAGAGCGGTCCCCCCGGGTGTATGCATTGTTATTGTCTAATAATAGATGGCCACAATTCAAATGAAGTCCAATAAGTTATATCACTCTAGGGATAACAGTGTTGACGCAGTTAACACATTTCGCTATTCTGTCACACACTAAATTTCAAAAATTAAACAGAACTAGTTAAAATAACAAAAACGTGTCCTTTATTAAAATAAATTCACTCACCAGCTAAACTAATCCTTGTTTTCATAATATCTGTCACATTTGAAGCAATTGCGATCCATTTTATGGGTGAAATCGATCAATTTTGAGAGCCGTTTTTGACGTGCAAACAGCGTATTTGCTGCTGAAACCATTAATACCATGCTTGAACGGTGGTTTACAAAAACAAGCTAAAATTAAAGAAAAACAGGCAGTTGATGAATGTCAAAGGTCAAATACAGCAGGAAACTTATTTCTTTATCTAATTTACGCTTTTTTAAGAAAAAAAATGGGCAAAAATAAGAGTCTTAAGTGTTTTTTCACGATTTTTTTGAAGGATTTTAAAAAATAAATATTTAAAGTGTAATTATTGGATTTAATTGGTAGGAATTCTAATAAAACATAAAAAAAAATTCCTCAGACATTTTTATGTAAGAATAGCAAGAAAAAAATCACTAAAAAGTTCGCCCATTAAAGTGCAATGCAAATTCATACCTATTTAAAAGTGGGATTTCAATCATCGTACGGCGATGCTAATATGTTAAAGTGGGATTTCCATCATCCGGCCGACCAAACCGGTGGCAGAATTTCGTCTCAACATAGGTAACTTTGAAAGGCTGTAAGTCTTTTATTAAATGAGGTATGAGAAAACAAGTAACAGTTCTAAATTCATCATTAAAATAGCTTTAATTTGATGTATAAATTGATATGTTTTGACGAAAATTGAAATTTGGGCTGTTATCCCTAATCACTCACTGTCTAAAGTAAACATGTCAATCTTAAAAGTAGAGTTGATAGTGATTCAATTTTCAACACTTTGGCAACCTCCGTATGCAGGAGTGTACTGTTGTTGATTTGTGATGAACCCACAGTTGATATTTAAATTAGCACGGCATGCATTTACGTAGTGCACATAAGTAGTCGCACTGTTCGTCGCACGTCAGAAACTTTTGAGTACTTTCAATGCTTGGTACTTGGGAACAGATGAAAACGGCAAAGCAACAAGCATTCAGAAACTATAATTTTTTGTGGGAGTGAACTTATATTGGAAATTCCCCAGGAAATTCTAGCCCTGTCACGAGGGTGGCTTAGTCTCCTTAAGAAATATCCGGACGCATCTGATTTTGAGTTTCTTATTTGTGATAAGTGTAGTTGAATCCATTTTAACAATGAAAAACTTATCAATTCTTTAGGTGTTTTTAAATGTTTATGTTGTGACAGAAACCAAAATATAAAGCAATGTCGCATCAACTGTTTGCAGCGTCCCAAGAAGTGCATTGGCACAGGGGACCAACGGCTTAACGTGACTATTCGAACCACGGAGCAGTTAGAGTAAAGTTTCTTGCCCAAGGAAATAATGAGACTTAAATCGCCTGGCCCGGGGCTCGAACCCACAACCTCTATTAATGAGACCCGTGCTCTAACCGCTCCCCTACACCGAATAAATGTACTCCCGTAGAAATGTTGTAGAGCGTAAGATGACAATTCAAATTTCAACTTATGGTTTATCACCAGCAGCGTGACAGGAAAATTTTTGAGTCGGCTTGGTCATCTTTCCTGATTTTTCCCAACTCATGGGTTATCCTGCTGGTACAATTGCCTTATTTGTAAACCCCAAGCAATACCACTCATTTAAAACTGACAAGCAAAAAAAGTTTTCAATACTTTTTGGCTGACAGTGTTACAAATTTGCCAGTTTTGGGCCCGATTTTTTGTTCCATTTTCCCGCTAAGTTTTCAATTTAACCCTTTCCTTCAAATTTTTCCTCATTAACTCTTCACTTACTGCTCTCTTTTTCCTGGTAGGTTGACAAAACAAATTCCCGGTTGCATACTGTTCATCACAAATCAAAAAGAGCAGTGCAGTACAGGGAGAGATTTTCTAAGGAATGTAGGTTTTTCATCAAAAAAAAAAATCAATAGCAATATGATAACATGTCGATACAAGATTGAAAAATACCCCCTTTCTCATAAAAATGTTTGCAAGATATATATCACTGAATGGATTTTAAATGTCAATTGAACAAATTCAATGCAAAAAGAAGTGTATAATTATAAATTTTCAAAAGATGTTTTATTAACTTAGGGCGAAAAGAAATCTTACTACGGTACAAAGCGAAAGGAAAATATTTATACTTTTAGTACAGAGAGTTCCATGTAAAATGGATTAAAGAAAAGCAAGATTCTGTTGAACATATTGAAGCATCAATTCAGCTTTAGTTGTAATCTTAACACCCTCCTTCCTTATCAACTCTTTCCATGCATTTATTAACAAGAATCAAAAAATCCTACTGTAGTCATTGAACAATTCATCAATTCGTTGATGGAATCAATCAAATTCGAGGTGTGTTATCAGAAAAAAATCAAAAGCAATTCGTAACACAGCATTAAAGTTTTTTATAAGTTCAGTGTTTCAGTGAAAACTCTGCAGATTTTACCAATCTTGGAAATGTTATATGCAAGCATCTGAAAGCATAAAGGAATGGAAATAGGTAAAAAGTCAAATTAACATAATTAAGCTTAGACTAAAACTGTAGAAAAAGCTTCAAATGGCATCAAATTTAGTTGGTTAAAATAGAACAGCGATTATTGCTCCAGTGAATCTGTCTGTAGGGTTTTGGTTAGCGAGCACTGCTAGGAGCTATGAGTCCTTTTGAATACCTTCACAAGTTCTAGACAGATCAGAGAACTGACTGCATGTCTGAACGTGCCTCGCACTAAGAAAAATAAAAACACCTCAAATTTGTGCCCGTTTGTCTAACGTTCGCCTGCCTCGCCATCATCGTGCTCAGTTTATGTGTCAAACATTCAGGATTCTTTTCTTCAAGAGATTTCTGTGCAAGATCTGCTTGCAAATTTTATTATTTCTGAGAATAAGACGGGGCTGTTTTTGTTCATGATGATGCGAAGTTTGAAGAAAAGTTGAAAAAGTACGGGAATGTTGAAATTAATGTGGAGTGGCTTGTCTCCCGCCGGGATGAGAGTCGCTTTGAAAATTCAGAATCGATTGGCAATATATGAGGTCTTTAAGCTCATTTGAAAATCTCTTGAAATTTTAACAAGACAAGACTTTTTGTTGTTAATAGTACTCTGAAATGGTTGTAAGAAAAAGTTTAAATGCGTCGCACAGAAAATGATAAGGGTATATCATGGTTTTGCCGTTTTCGATTGGGAATAAGACTTAAAATTTGGAATTCATTAACGTTGTACATTTTTTTGAATTTGATAAGGGTATATCATGGTTTTGCGGTTCTTCGATTGGGATTAAGACTTAAAAATTTGGAATTCATTAACGTTGTACATTTTTTGAATTTGATATGAATGCGTTTTTTTACTTCAACTATGATGTGCTTGTGCTTTTTACACAGAAGAGGACGAAGCACAAAATGCGTTATTGAAGTAACTTATGAAATTGGAAGTAATATATAGCTAGTCTCTTCATAGACATGTATTAAGTGAACTTTCAATAACCCCCTCTTCTGAATCAGATTTCCGGATTTTTTTTACAAATACCTGGTAGCTACAAATTGAGCACTTTGCATTGTGTTCCGTTTCTTATTGCGCAGAAATAGAATGTTACTGTTTAGATTTGGGTAAAAATACATGTAACTGTAAATTTTTGTATGTTGTTATGATCATGTTTGGGGGTGGTTAAAAGATAACTTTT
>JXSR01S057446.1:81448-94778 GCA_000969725.1 Ophiothrix spiculata | reverse complement strand
CAAGTGACAGTCATAAAGATTTTCTTTTTTTATGAAAAAAGCTCAAAATTTAGAAGATACAAAATATTTCTGAAATTGATTTCCCATTTAAGGAAATCTGTGCCTTGGGTAAGTTTTCTTGAGAAACTGTGAACTGTTTTTTTTAATTTATTAAACCCTGCAAAACAGCAAAACCTACAAAATGAATTATGGTGCTTCTTTCAGTGCTAAAAAAAATATCACAATCATGTTTTATGTCTGTGCCAAATATCTTGATCTCTTAGTGTCTGTTTTGCAAGTTTAAAATAAATTGATCAATAGTAACCAAAGATAGATAAATATGTGCTTTATTAACATGACAGACATGAGTTACTGTGGTAAACCCCATTGGAATGGAGTAAAATCGAGTCCTCTTACAAAATTCTTGTTTTCTCAAGAACAGCTCGACGGATATTGCTCAAAATTTAACCGATGATAGACTAAGTCTAAACTATACTACTTATTATTGTGAAAAAAGTTTTAAGCTTTGTCTATTGGTTTCTGAGATATGATCAAAAACAAAAGTGATGCATTTTTATTGGGACACCCTGTATGTATGTTTCTAAAATTGAAAGTTTAAAACTTTTACGCTTAACTATAGAAATATTATTGCAAGCCATTGCAGCGCTTGCAATTGATGTCATCGTTTGAAGCATCGGCGTGAAGTAGTCTGCTGTCCGGGCGATTGAATATCTGGTAGTACGCCCTAGAGAGACAATCTGCATGTCTGGAGGATGGCCACTGAAATCAATAGGTCACTCTTGTTTGTCCAGACGCTTGACCGTATTTTCTCTACCCAGGGGGGTGCTTAACTTGATTCAGACAGGGATGTGTGGTTTGGGACTCGGAATTGTAACACATTGTTGGCTGAAGTTGTTGAATTTGGTGTATTCATTCGCCGTTATTGGTGCGAAACTTTCTTTGGGATGTCTATTTGAAGGCTCCAATATTTTCCAAAATTTTATGTATCTGCTATGATAGAGGGATTTTTATTCCTTAAAATTATGTTGATTTTTTCGGACCAAGTGTACTTTAGGTCCCATCCAGAATTTTAGGGTTAGGGTATAGAGTTAGTGTAAGGGTTAGGTTTAATTTAGGGTTAGGGTTTAGGGTTAGGTTATAGTTTTTGATGGGACCTAAATTATACTTTTTCCATTTTTTCTTCTTGAAATCAAGATGAAAGACACTTTAATTTACAACATAGGTGCCTATCCAAAAAAAAAAAAAAAAGGGGGGGGGGGGAAATGAAACAAAAAATTAATTTAGTCAGAAAACTTTTGTAGACCTTATGATTCAACTCCAAGGTAATATTTTTTGCCACAGACTAACGAATAACAATTGACAATGGATCAATTGACCAATCAGAAGTGGGTATTTCATTCTGTATACGAGTGTGTCCAATAAAATTGAGGCAACTTTACAGAAAAAAGTATGTTACCAAGGCCATAGTTAGGGATTTTGCTGAATTATATAGGCATATTTTTCAAATGTTTCTCTCTCATTTTGGGCCAAGAAATATTGTCGGAAATACTATTATTTGATGTGATTATTTTAATTTTTTTAAAGCAGACCCGTGTTAGAATTTTTTTTAAAGCTGATTGTTGGGCCAAAAAATAAGACCAATCATCCAGCATTTTAGATGTAACAAACTTGCATTTGAGCATTGCATCCCACATGCAAGTATCCATCACCCTATTAATATGTGCTCCCCCCCCCCCCCCGGATTTCTCTATTGCTGTTCAACCGGTCAATTGCAAGGCCATTATTATCACAGAGAGCACATATTTAGTAATGGTCAATAGTTGGTTGATGTTTCTTGTCTGGTAAGATGATGTCGCAGGGACGTCATCAATGTATTTTCTTTGGCCTGAATTCAGTACTTTAGGGAATTGATTGCGTGTGAGGCGATGTATACAAAACTCCCTTTTTAAACTGAAAAAACGCTTTAATGGGTTTGTGATTTTGTGATTAAGTGTTGATCATTATTGTATTTATATTATTAAGGGGACTTGACTGCAATCAAACTATTTTCTTTATTTCAGGCCTTGAAGATGGTAATGTTACTAAATATTACCCATAAAATAAAACTTCCAAATTTGTACATTTTTGTGATGTTACACTCACCGTTGCCATGGAAACGGCAGCCATATTGGATTTTGATGCATTTTTTTTGTTCCAAAATTACGAGAAGACCGAATGACATTTTGATGTTTTTCCAGCTCCAATGTATAGTTAAACGCAGTATCTGTTTACGTACAGAGCCCTTTTCTGTGATAGTGATTAAAACTCTCCAAATATCATTGTGGCGGGAAAAGCTGAAAAAAACGTCTAATTATGCATGCTAATTTGGCCGTTTTAACATTTGAAGCATACTGTAAAACCACTTAATTCCGCTAGGGATTTAATTTCACCAGACCGAAAATTCGCAAAATTTTAATCCCTCGTGAAAATTATATTTTGCATTGCAACTTATGGTCATTGTTCCAGATTAGTGAAATTAAATCACAGCTGAGTTGCTGCTCATTTGAAATTCGCGAAATAAAGTACCCTCGAAATTAAAAGTGCTTTACAGTATGTAGAGCCCTGGAATCTGTACTGTATTGGTGTAGGCTTACATCTGAGCTCTCGCTTAACTTCAGCTTGCTCCATTGAATGATCAGAATATAACTGCAATTTTCAACCTGCTATTTTGTTTTTATTTATCTTTACAGGTAGATGAAAAAGGAGGAGAAGATTGATTGACATCTGGATTATGATACACCCAGTCCAGTTCATAAGGTCAGTGGATGATTGTTCTTGATTATAAAATTGTCTTGCATTAAAAGGCTTTGGTGGACAGTATTATCATATAAGGTTACTAAGGGCGTGTTCACACATAATTTGGTCATGACTATATTCCCGCTCATGAGCGGCTCTAGAGCGAGACAACTTATCAGTTGCGTTCACACTGAGACACGACTTGCGCGTTAAAACTAGTGGCGCGTCACTTTTGGTCATGAGCGAGACACTTTCTAAAATTGCGTTCACACTGAGAATTTGGTCATGAGTGGCTCACAAGCGAGAATATAGTCATGACTAAATTTCTCAGTGTGAACACGTCCCAAGGGGCCACTTCAAAACTCAACTGAGTTGTCTGATGATTCTGGGCGGTTGGCTATCATTTATTCCGTTTGAACTGGCCAGAAATGGCAGGCAACCATTGGTTGTGTTTTGAAGCAGTCCTAAACCAGGGATGTGAGAGTTTCTCTTTTCAGCTGATTTCCTCGTTTTTGAAAATGTTCATATGCTAAAATTTTGGCTTTTTCATTCTTTTTCCGCCTATTTTTGACCTTTTACCCCAACTTTATGACACTTTTCCTTGTTTTTGTCAACTGGCCTCTTACACCCCTGCTAATCGCAAATATGCCTTCTGCTCAAATTTCTGCTTTTTACATAATAGAGGGTTTGCACGTGACGTCATCGTACTCACAACACCATTTTCATGGGCCGGCAAACAAAAAGTCCCATCATATTATAATCTTTTAACAGTATCACGATACCAGACCACAACTGATGACTAGAATATATGTTAATTTAGTTTAATTTTCAAGTCTTGATTTGAAGTCAATCACAAGTTACAGTCGAGTTTGATGTCTTGTTTACATTATAAATTACTCCGACCCCACAAAGTTGGCGACGAGAACAGTTACGTGTATGGTGCGTATCGCGTCGTGCAAACCCTCTATTGTGTCACAATTTTACTTGAGCACCTATACTATAATAATGCTGAAAGAGGCTCAATTTGTCCCTGCCTTCCCTACGGCTATAAAAGGAATATTAGATAATTTTATTTATAATGGTTATAAATTTTCATTGTACATTTACTATGAATGATATTTATATCAAGAGTGATTTTATTTTAGACTAGCAATAAAGAACGTGAGTTGAAAATATATTGTTAACCCGACCTTTTAGCTTTATGCATTGAAATTGCGAAGTCTGTGATTATCTAAATGCATCGGTGACCTTGGCCTTTTGTGCAATTTAGTCTAGATGTCTCCTTGTCTGCTCGGCAGGGGGGGGGGTACTTAGTGGAAAGGTGGGTGTACGGACGCGCGGCCAAGAATGGTTGCATTTTTAACCTCCCAGGTTTTACCAAAGGCCCCTTAAAACTTTGAAAAATGCTTACACAACGATTGCATTTTTCAAAAATGACCAATTCTTGGTTTACCTATCGGTTACCAAATTGGGCTTTTTAAACAGCAGTTTACATGGTAAAAATGTATTGAATGATCTGTTTGTTAGTTTACATATGGGTAGCATTTTTTTGCACTCCCTAAGGATGCAATGAGGATTGTCAAGACAGACAAATTTGTGTTGGTTTTGATGTCAGAACACCTCCGGCCTGGTCTCGCGCCATCGTTGTTAGTGATTAACAAAATCCAGTTTTGATAAAGACTTGTACTTTAAAAAGAGTTTTTGGCAAAGAGTTTTGAGATGATGCTGAACTTGTCCAATGCCCTTTAATCTATGCATTTTCATGGCAAAATGTACTTCCTCTAAACATCTATTCATTCATTCATTCAAATCTTCAAGGTCACTAAATTGACAGGGGAGTTGGCCTCCAGAAAGAAACACATCTACATCGCATGAATGCTAAACGTCATAAGTACTCCATCGTGAATGTTGTTATTTGTTTGACGCGTATTCATTAGATTCATTGAAGCTGTTAGATTTGTCATTTTATGTGCGAGGTATACATACAAACACACATCCTCAGGGACTTCCACAAGGGCGGCTAAGAAAGATGGTTGTGAGTTACATTTTGTGTCAGTTTTGAATAGCATTATGATTGTCTTTGCATATATTCTTCCTTAAAATACCGTGGCAGATTATTTAGTTCTGCTCAAATTTCTGCTTTTTACATAATAGAGGGTTTGCACGTGACGTCATCGTACTCACAACACCATTTTCATGGGCCGGCAAACAAAAAGTCCCATCATATTATAATCTTTTAACAGTATCACGATACCAGACCACAACTGATGACTAGAATATATGTTAATTTAGTTTAATTTTCAAGTCTTGATTTGAAGTCAATCACAAGTTACAGTCGAGTTTGATGTCTTGTTTACATTATAAATTACTCCGACCCCACAAAGTTGGCGACGAGAACAGTTACGTGTATGGTGCGTATCGCGTCGTGCAAACCCTCTATTGTGTCACAATTTTACTTGAGCACCTATACTATAATAATGCTGAAAGAGGCTCAATTTGTCCCTGCCTTCCCTACGGCTATAAAAGGAATATTAGATAATTTTATTTATAATGGTTATAAATTTTCATTGTACATTTACTATGAATGATATTTATATCAAGAGTGATTTTATTTTAGACTAGCAATAAAGAACGTGAGTTGAAAATATATTGTTAACCCGACCTTTTAGCTTTATGCATTGAAATTGCGAAGTCTGTGATTATCTAAATGCATCGGTGACCTTGGCCTTTTGTGCAATTTAGTCTAGATGTCTCCTTGTCTGCTCGGCAGGGGGGGGGGTACTTAGTGGAAAGGTGGGTGTACGGACGCGCGGCCAAGAATGGTTGCATTTTTAACCTCCCAGGTTTACCAAAGGTCCCTTAAAAATTTGAAAAATGCTTTACACAACGATTGCATTTTTCAAAAATGACTAATTTTTGGTTTACCTATCGGTTACCAAATTGGGCTTTTAAACAGCAGTTTACATTGTAAAAATGTGTTGAATGATCTGTTTGTTGGTTTACATATATGGGTAGGACTGTCAAGACAGACAAATTTGTGTTGGTTTTGATGTCAGAACACCTCCGGCCTGGTCTCCCGCCTTTAGCGCTCATTGTTAGTGATTAATAACAAAATCCATTTTTGACAAAGACTTTACCTTTAAGAGCGTTTGGCAAAGAGTTTTGGGATGATGCTGAACTTGTCCAATGCCCTTTAATCTATGCATTTTCATGGCAAAATGTACTTCCTCTAAACATCTATTCATTCATTCATTCAAATCTTCAAGGTCACTAAATTGACAGGGGAGTTGGCCTCCAGAAAGAAACACATCTACATCGCATGAATGCTAAACGTCATAAGTACTCCATCGTGAATGTTGTTATTTGTTTGACGCGTATTCATTAGATTCATTGAAGCTGTTAGATTTGTCATTTTATGTGCGAGGTATACATACAAACACACATCCTCAGGGACTTCCACAAGGGCGGCAAAGAAAGATGGTTGTGAGTTACATTTTGTGTCAGTTTTGAATAGCATTATGATTGTCTTTGCATATATTCTTCCTTAAAATACCGTGGCAGATTATTTAGTGACTTTAAAAAGAGGTGATACTTGGAGGAAAGGTAAATGGTTTTTTTTTAATGTTGCCTGTGCGTATTAGTCACACTTGCAACCCTCGCCTATATAGTTCACTAACTTATGATGAATCCATTAACTCTACATAGAACACTGATCTATAAAGCCACTGACAGCCGAGCCAAAGGCTTCTTCGTGGCTCTCTTGTCAGTAAACCAAACAGGTCAGCCTGATTGTAGTGCTAGTGCATATTTGAGAAACAGTGTTAGAGCTGCAGGACTTAACTTTTGCACTCACAAATTTAGAAAGGTTTGAGGTTAAAGGTCATTTGTTGTAAAATCTAGGAAATGCTCAAACAGTTGACCCAGGTCATTGTAGGCCATCATAAAAAAGAACAAATTAAAGGTAGGTATTCCGATCTGGTGAAAAATATGTCATATGCTTTTTCCAAATCTGAATGAAGGGTCATCACCTACATAGAGCAATAATTGTAAAGTTTAATTCGTGTACCTTGAGCCAAATTAATGCTACAGGCAAACATGCATCCGAGATTGACCTATGACCCCTATAGGATGTTTATTTTTGTTGACAAAATGTAACAGTATTTATATTTTTTTACTATATCTCTTTAACGAAACATAATATTGACGTGAAACTTTACAGGGGTTTATGAGAAAAATACACCCTTTCATGGATGATTTGGTATCAAAATCTCCAATTTGATTTTGTGAGTGAAAGTGATCTGAATACACACCTTTAACAAGATTCTAAAAGGCTGATAATTTAATGTTTCAGTAAACTTATAGTCATTTAGTAAAGTTACAAAATAAACTACAAAAATCACTCTAAATTCACTCACTCTTACAATTCAAACATTAATTTTACATTGTTTCGTTTTGAAATTGAACTCAATAATACTTAGCAGCATGAGTAGAACATTTTAAAAACATGTCCAATCGAAACCTGTTGAGAACTTCCGCTGTTATGAATTAAATTTTCATAATGTTTGTTAAATACTTGCATAAGTACCCATAATTCATTGCGCTGCTCCATGCAGGGTAACAACCATACTGTCGTTGCCTTTTCTCCACGACACACGGTACTCCGCATAAAACTGTCGGCTCGATTCGATCATCGACCATGTTTAAGGCACTACAATGTATAAAATAACATTGAGTACAAGTTTGCACAACAAGGAGGCATTGACCTTCAATATTTTTCCTTTTAGAGTTTATTAAAGGGGCATTGGATAAATTCAACATCATCCTCAAACATTTTTAGAATGCAAAGTTTCATTGTCAAATTCAATTGACTACATACCAGATATTTAAATTTTCAATCATTAAAGGTAGGTATTCCGATTTGGTGAAAATTTTAACATATACTTTTCCATATTTGAATGAAGGGTCATCACCTACATAAAGCAATTGTAAAGTTTCATTCGTTTACCTTGAGCCAAATTAATGTTATAAACAAAAATGTGCCTGAGAGTTAGCCATAGAAACCTATAGGATATTTATTTTTGTTAACAAAATTGAACAGTAATTCAGCACTTTTTTGACCATATCTCTTTAACGAAACACAATACGGGCGTGAAAATTTACAGGGGCTTTGAGAAAAATATGCTCTTTCATCTAGTATCAAAATCTCCAATTTGATTTTGTGAGTGAAAGTGATTGGAACAGACACCTTTAATCATAGTTGTCGACAACAAAAAATATTGCTGTCAAGAGTTGAAATCTTAAAACTGCCTTTATCAGCCGAACCGATGCAAAATTGAAATTTTGTTTCATTCATCTGCAATTTGTGATTCAAAAGTAATGTTTTACAAACAAAACCTGTTGTTTTATCATGTAATATCGCATGATCCAGTGTATTATATGATAGCTTGAATACATACTTTTAGAGAAAATCCTCATACCCAAGATCAACATGTAATACAAAATTATAGTCTTTTCTGAAGGTTTTGACAAACATTTCCACAATATTTGGTAGTTTACTGTTATTAGGCCAAAAAAAGTTGTTTGGTTGTCCTCCACCGCCCGCCCCTATTTTTCAAAACTGGAAAAACAATTTTACTGTGCAAAAGTATATCGCACCTAATTTTCAGATTTTCAAAAAAAGGTTTTTTTTTTTTGAGATTTTGATCTTTTGAAAAAAAATTGTAAGTTGTTTTCATTTAAATACTGTTTTTACACTTGTATAAAGAGATTTTTCGGTACAGTAGACTTGTTTGCATCTTATAGAGGCCGTAATTTGGTGAAGCTTTGACTAACATTTGAAAAAAAATCTAAAAAAAAAAAATGCCACCGCCCGCACTTGCTCAAAAAAAGTTGTGGAGGACAACCAAACAATTTTTATTGGCCTTATCTAACATACCAAGAGTAAATCATCTGCAGATAAAATTTCAAAGTTTTATTCAATGAACCTTTAAAGATTCAATAATGGCATTGATGTCACAATGAACTGTCATTCCATCGGTTTCGGCAATTCTTGGAATCCGCCGCTCTGCAGACCACATTTTAGCAGACATTGCCTACAACCAGTAATGTCAAACTGAAACTATTGAAACAGAATGGTGGTAAATAGAATTGTAATAGTGGTACAAAACCTAGCACTGAATTTTTAACCAACATGGGGGTGATTGACCTCTTTAATGTTGTTTTGGATTCAGATGTGTAAGGTTTCTTTTTAGATTGCCAGACTTTCGTTTTTGTAGTTTTGTTAGAGGCGTGTTGACGCTTCAAGAGTTGTCAAGTGGGAGGGCCACAACATTTGTTTTTGGAGGGTAAGAACATTTGGCTCCTCTATTTAATGTCTCTATTTAAACTTTTGTGGCAAAATATTTAAATCAATTGTATTCTCATGTTTTTTAGCATAAATTTGTATTTGGAGGATACTATTCGTTCCTATTTGTTTTAAATGTGATATATCACTTGCATTGTGCGAATATGAATTTTTTATGACCAAAATCATTTTTCTAGTGATTTATTTTCGCCAAAACATAACAATTGCTTTTGGCTGCCATTTTGAAACCAATGCAAAATCTATCTGCAATTTGTGATGCAAAAATAATGTTTAACAAACAAAACTTGTTGTTTTATCCTGCAGGGTTAGTACGGGTCCTTGAAAGTCCTTCAATTTTATTTTGCATTTTCCAGAATAGTGGTAATAAGAATTGTAATATTTAGTGGTAAGAATTGTAATATTTAGTGGTAAAACCTCAAACCTAGCACTGAGTTGTTAACCAACATGGGGGTGATTGACCTCTTTAATGTTGTTTTGAATTCAGATGTGTAAGGTTTCTTTTAGATTGCCAGACTTTCACTTTTGTCTTTTGGTTTTTGCATGTAAATACTTCAAAAGTTATCAAGTGGGAGGGCAACAACATTTGGTTTTTGGTGTCAACAGGAGAGTTATTTTCCACCGCAAAAGGGGACAGCACGTTACTCAATTTTATGTTTTGAAAGTTTATTTTGTACCATTACTTTTTAACAAAGTGCTGAAAGTTAATAAAAGTATACTTTTCCAGAAAGGAAATTCCACAAGGAACATGATGGTGATGTTGATTTTTAACAAAAAACACATTTTTTGGCCATTTGGGCTTCCAGACACCATAAAATTGACAAATGTAAAAACAATGACTTCGGAATGGGGGTTTTAAATTAAAATTCCCATTCAGACAGTGCTGTTGCAAAAAAATTGTGAACACAAAATCAGAGTTGGAAATTTTAATATTAAAAAAAAAGTGATTTTTTAAAACTTTTTGAAAAACTAACGCGCACACTAAAACTAACACTCACTGGAGCTTTGTGACACATTTAATTTTGATTGGCCTTATAAACATTATCTTGTCTGCTAAAGATTTTTTGTTGACTATAAAGACACACCTGCTTCACTGCATTTGGGAATCATTTGTCTGTCTGATGCAATCTAAATTGACAATTTGGCAGAATTAAACCACATTAAGGTGATTTTACTCAGATTAAAGGGGGATTGGGCAAAATTCTAAAAATGTATATTTTTGGCAGATGGTTTGGGCATGGAAATAGTAGATAAGCTACTATTTCCATGGATTGGGCTTGCCATGTGAGAAAATGAGTCTGTTTATTTGAAAAATGTGTTTTTTCTTTAGAAAAGACAAAATGTAAGTTTTCCAATTTTAAGCATGTTGAAGTTACATATGAGACTACAAAACATCAATGTTATATGTCAAGAATCATGCAAAGATTTGTTTGTAAAACATAGCTACATACCTGTGTACATTTTAAATTTCTGATGCGGGAGACTTTTGTTGGCCTAATCGCTTTTCCGATTAACGATGCTCAGATAAACGTACGCTGGGCTGCGACGTCTTATCCAAAATAACATGAATAAGACACAGGTAACTGCTAATCAGTAAAAGAACTCTTGATTAGCCCGTATCCTGAAGGCATTGTTTTAAGCGTCAAACACTTACACTCGTGACGCATCTGTGTTTGCGCGTATTTAAATGCGGTGCGTCATACAGAGGTCCTGCATGTAAACATCGCCATTTTGTTAACCTCTTCACCAAAACCCTCCACTAACAAACGATTGCCGTGTAGTTAGATAGGGCAAGTGAGGTGGCAAGTTGTGTAATTCTACTGGTCAAAATTTTGACTAATTATGAGCAGCCGTTACCTGCGATGATAAGCAGTCTGAGCCATATAGTGAAGCGACCAAATACCAGCGTAAGATAAACCTGCAACCACATCTTCTGTTGATCAAAACTGTAATGGTGGCATTCTGCAGTGTAGGTTAAAAATTAAGTGGTACTCATGCTCGTCAGATCACTCATAATTGGACCCTAAATGGCATAATTGTTGATAGCAAATTGCAACCCTAAATGGGGTAAGATCAGTGAAGATGGTGAAAATCGCACCCCACGTGGCTTAATGGCCTTTTAAGTATACAATTTCAATTGTATGTTCATTTGCATGAAGTCTTAACCTATTGTTTTTATTAGACGTTTTGATGTCAGATGACCAACCCCAAGTAAAAAGTGACCCTTATGACAGACGTGTCTTGAATTTACATGAAAGTAAATTGTGCTAAAAAGTACCCCTTTTTCCAAAAACGTAGATGCCACTGATGGGTCAAAATCAGACCCTTTTACACCACATATGATGAGCATGAGTACCACTTTATTTTTCGAGCTGGGGTAATTTTAGTCCATCCATGGTTGTACTTTTCCTGCGCTTGGCCTGTATATGCACTGTCACCTATAGGGAATTTTAACGCTAGTGAACAGATTCGTTTTCAAAGCAGGAGACTCTCGCCTAGGCTGTTCTTGCCTAAATCGGGAGACTAGACAGGTATATAGCTTTTTCATTGCAGAAAATATTAATTTAAAAAATTCACACTTTGTAACAGAGATCAGGACTGTGCTCATAGTACGCAATGTGAAATTTAATTTTTGTAGCATGCCATTTCCTTATAGCCGACAACAATATTTGTAAAACGAGATAATTTTGATTGGCTGAATTTCACTTTGAATATCAGCATACTGTTATTATTACAAACTTTTCAAAGTTCAAATTATGCAAAAATCTCAAGATGGTTAATTGGGATGATGCTGAACATTTCCAATGCCCCTTAAATATTAATATCAATATAGTGATGGCATCAAACAACATTGTCTCTAGTCAACTTATGATTGAAATAATTGTGTATTTTGAAATTAGGTAAGAGATTAAAAATGTCAAATTGGGATAATTACTTAATGGGAGATAGTGTTTTATATGTTTTATTGGTATAATTGTTGATTATACAGACAATTGGATATTGAAAAATCAGCTTTAATTTGATTAGGTAGTGCACCTGGAAACCCGGAATAAGGTCACTGAATTTAAAGAAAAAAATAATACTATTAATAGTGTTCGGAAAAGAGTAATGTGTGTTTCTGAAAAAAATGAGATTAGAAGGCATAACCCTAAAGCTGCCAAAGGTTACAAATAGCTACAAGAGCAAATCACCAAAATCGCATAAGTCCGAATACGTCATAGACAAGTCCTATATGGGGACGAAATTGCTGCCTAGGCAGCGCCCCTCTGGTGGCTTGGTATAGGTGGACACGGGATTAAGATGCGAGAGGTCCCTGGTTTGAGCCCCGGTGGAAACCACCAATTTTTGACACCCTTATTTCCGAGGAGATAGTCTGAGAACGAAAAGGGGTAGGTAGGAGGTTAGGATTAGGGTGCGTTCATAGTCCAGCGATTCCATCAATGCAACATCCCTCGATGTCGTTCAGCCATCGATGACCGATGTCACAGCGGGGAAGTTTAGACGTCGATAGACATCGTGCAACATCTCAGCGATGAAGATTACGAGTTGGAAATTTGTTTTAACTTTTCTCAGCAATAGCCAAATAAGTTCAAGGGCGCGTAACCTATGATCTTTTTATTTGTAAACATTTTGTGATAAATTGCTTAAAAGATATATAAAAACGTCCACCACAGAGCAATGGCATGCTGGTCTCCAGCCATCTTTATGATCGTCACCGGCTTCAGCGAGTATTGTTGAGCGATGATCACTGACCATCGATTGACAGCGATGGCACAGCGTCGGCATCGCTGTCCATTGCAGCGATGTTCTGCAATGGAAATCGCTGGACTATGAACGCACCATTAGGAGTAGAGGCCATGTTGCATTTTCCATTCTACACTGATGAAGGAAGTAATTTGTTGACAATAGATGGCAAAATATTGAAAGGTACCTTAATACCGGCATAGTAAATTTCGAGATACAGGCCATTGAAGCTGAGCATAGTCAAAAATCATGTCCAAGGTCGAATTTCTAATTTCATCAGAAACGTTACCTAAGTGTATTCTATCATATTAATCAGGTTCCAACATCCAAAACATAAGACAAATGTTTTAAAAACCGAGATAAAAATCCTTTCTCCATTCACGTTTAACCAGTACAGAAACTTTTAAACTTGATTTTCTCAGAACTTTACTTTTCGGAATCGGCCCGATA
>JXSR01S057446.1:27443-43332 GCA_000969725.1 Ophiothrix spiculata | reverse complement strand
TACTGACGGCTTACTCGAAACATTAACTCGTAAAAAGGTGGTTGATGGAAGAAGATGTATCACCATCAACCAACTTTTTCTACTAAACCTTAACTTGTTTTTGTCACCATCGACCAGATCATCCATCAATAAGTATAGAAACACACTGAGTGTTTCGAAGTGCCTCTTAACTCATTTTTGCATAATAAAAACATATTTTGGTGGCCATTTTGGATCTCAATACAGGCTCCATATTAGATTAAGATATGCTAAAACTCTTATTTTGGAAGAAATGCTCCTATTGTTACTTACAATTAGCAACTTTTAATTCATTATTATGAACATTTGGTGTTTTTGATATTGTTCCGAAGTGCCTTTAACCCATTTTTGCATATAAAAATGTATGTTTGTGGCCATATTGGGTCCCAGAACAGGTTCCATATTGGACTTGTAACATCCTTAGTTGGGGAAAAATGCTAATATTGTTACCCTTAAAGCCATATTCCATCGATTATTATGAACATTTGAAATTTTTGTTAGTGTTTCAAAGTGCCTCTAACCCAGTTTTGCACATAAAACATATTTTAGCGGCCATTTTGGATCCCAGAGCAGGCGCCATTTTGATTTTTATACAAGCTTACAATACAATTAGGGGACAAATGATCATGTTGTAACCCTAAATATTATTTCCAGTTGATTATTTACGATATCAGGCATTTTAAACGCTGCTTTGATCGACTTTAATGAAAATCAAGTATTTTGTCGGCCATCTTGGCGGCCATTTTGAATTTGAAATATGCATATGACATAATTTGGAGTCAGATGTATTTGTTATAGTTCCAGAAACTTTTTTCCAATAATAATTTTGAAGATGACGTGTTTTAAAAGATATTTTTAGGCCATTCCAATGAAAATAGAGTATTTGGGCGGGAATTTTGGCGGCCATCTTGGACTGACATTGGTAGCCATCTTGAATTTGAAGGTCAAGATGGGGTCAAATTATAAAACTGACTTCAAATCTGAGTTCCTTGACCCTAAAAACCATGAAAAGCACATGCTATTAAGGTCTGTAGGTAAAAATGGTGAAAAACCTCATTTTCAAGATGGCCGACGGCAGCCATATTGGATTTGAAGGTCAAAACGAGGTCAAATGGTAAAACTGATGTTAAATATGAATTCCTAGACCTCAAAAACCCCATAAAGCACATCTTGATCAGTGCTGTAGACCAAACTCATGAAAACCCAAATTTCAAAATGGCCGACGGCAGCCATTTTGGATTTTGGCCCCCCACGGAAATTGCCCACACTTTTGAGAGAGGCACCCTCGCTAATTTCGTTAATTAACCTTCAAAGATGACAAATCCATTGAGAAACCAACCTTCGCTCTCCACGGTCACGGGAGTCCTCCAGATGACCCAACTACATAGACATTGCTTAGATAAGCTTGTTTGATGGAAAAGGCTCTAGAGGAAAAACTTATCAGGAATATACTAAATTGTTAATCTGAAATTCTGAATAGAATCATAGCAAGATTTAGATAGCCCCTTTAGATGCTCATGAAGTGTGCTTATTTCCTAGCTCATACCTGGGGTGGGGTGTTTGTAACACTCTCCCAAAATTGACTAAATTTACCCAAAAGATCCACTTCTGAAGGGGTAAAAAAAGTAGCCTGCCTTCCTAAAAGATAAGAGGGTTAGGTCTAATTTTGGTCCGCTTTTGTGATTCCGCAGTCCAAACCCTCCCCAAAACAAAATCCTAGCCACAAGCCTGCTTGCACCTAAAACAATATATTGCCAAATGAACCTACAATAGAATTGAACAAAATTGAATGGTCCCTGTAATATTGTGCGAGCAGGTGTCACTGGGTTTATTATTAGAACAATTCTTGTGAATTGTATTGAGTCTGGTACATCAAATGAACACTGTTTTAGTCCAGTGTCCTTTCCTGTTCTCGATGTCTTTGTCAGTGTCCTTTTTTTATTTGACCGTGCAATATTTATACATTCCATGTTACTTTAGCAACGTAATTCCATGAACTCATTAACAACTGTCTAATGGAGCATTTAGTATACATGTGCATTGTTACATGCATTGTCCACTAATACAGTCCCGGAAGGAAGGGGACACCTATAAATCGAGGGTTGAGAGCTACATGGTCGTATTTGGAAGAAAAAAAATGAAAGAGCCACGCAAATGCAAATACGACCTTTTGGCTCTCAACCCTGGATATGAAAGTGATGTACCTGCAGGCTTTCAAAATGAAGTAGTTACATCAAGGTGACAAATCTGTTGTAAAAGTTCGGATTATTTGGTGAAAAGAATGGTTTAGGGTCTAGGATTCATAAAATAGGGTCATTTCGCCCTGGTTTAGATGTGTATTACTTCAGTTATATCTCCCTCCGTTGACCATTTCAGTCATATGCTGTATTTCCAATGGCATGCATATTTTTGTTTTAGCGTCAATATCTGGAAAACCATCCTAAGAAAAAACAATTTTAGCAAGGCGGAGACCAAAAAAAATATTTCTCGTCCCTACCCACATCGTTTTTTAAGGATTTCGAAAAATAATTTTAATTTTTTTGTATTTCATGCATAACTTATTTGTAAAAAGTGTTTGAAAAATTTAACTGTGTAATAGATTTGCTTCAGTTCAGTAAGCATTTAAAGCATATATTATTTTGATCAAACCTCTAATATGCCCAAAACTGAAAAATAAAAAAGGCCTCCTCTTCCAATAACACATCTGGTATCGACACACTGGGCGAGAATTTTGCAATGCCATTGAAATGAAAAATAAAAAGTACCTCTCTTTTTTTTAAAACCCGGATGAGAAACATGTTTTATTTTTACTTGGATTAATGATATTTTGGTTTTATTCTGATAGTAGCAATGTAGGAAAGATTTTTGCTTAAAAAGGGGGACAATGATCACCAGACTGGAACAAATTAACCGGGGCCCTCAAATGTCAGATATGTTAGTCTCTTCATTTGTGAACTAGTGTGAAAAATGACTCGATAGATTAAATCTTTTGTTATTATTTTGACCTATGAACTTGACACTTTTTGACGTGTGTTCACTTCATGGGTAAATGATCACAAAATGATTTTTATGAAAACAAGTCTGTCCTGTCGCTAGGAAAGTTCGAGTGTTTATCATGTTGTTTACTGATGTTTTATGTACGCTAAAGTGCACGTGTTATATATAAAGTAGCTTGCAATATGGCAGACGCATTACGGGTTTATAATTGATCATGTGCATGTATTTTTTTGAATAAATATAGTAATTTTCTGCATTCTATTTTTGTGTATTGCCTGCATATAGACACACTTTAGATATCTTTTTGCATTTTGCACATTAGTATAGTAGGTGGTCATACTGTATCTGTGTCTGGAAATAACAGTTACAAATTGGTCATTTCTTGAAATTTATCATTTCTTGAAAATGCAGTAACAAATAAAGTTTATACTTGGTCAAGTTACCTCTGACATGGTCCTCATGATACTCACTTGAGCAAGTTTTGGTCTTGGTTCCAAGTCCTACTCTTGCACCTAACACTGTACTGTCACCAGGGTTGTAGCCAGGTTACGTTAAGTGCCGGGTGAAATTTATGTGAAATAGTAAGAAAATAGAAATTTTGATAAAAATTGGTCTTTTTTTTCTGTTGACTCTTCATTGATTTTTCAACTTTTGAGCCTTGAGTGCTGGGTATTTTCACTGAAAGTCAACCCGAGTGCCGGATGGAAATTAAATGCTAGATGGGCTCGCCAGACGCTGCTGCCTGGCGTAGCTATAATCCTGACCTAGCTTAAGGCCAAGAAAAAAAAATTGTTGTGTTGCCCTCAGCGACCGACCCTATTCAAAATTAAAAAAAAAAAAAAAAAATGGGTCGGGGAAAGCACCCAATTTTGCTCAGATTGGGTGTTTTTTGAGAAAATATTTTGAAAATAGTGGAAATTGCACCCAAATTTCATAATTTAGGTGCTTTTTAAAAAAATTATTTAAAAAATATATATATTTTACGACTAACCGACTCATTTTTTCAGAAATTCCACTTGAGGGCAACACAACAATTTTTTTTCTTGGCCTAATAGTAATACTCAGTGAAAGTAAGATCTTATGATTTATTTGTCTTGTATAATTCTTTGTGTAGGTTTACTGCCTTTGGCATTGGAAATAACATCATTAAATGTGTAATTTTGACTGAACTTTCTGTTAACTTTAACCATTTCTGTTCACATTTTATTGACAAAAGTGTACTTTATTTATATATTGGTACTAGAGGTGTTGTCCAGGGTTTTTCCCCCAGGTTCGTCCAATGTAGATCATCGGGTTCTCTGCAAGAAGAATCTTTCTGTGCTCTATGTTTGAAATTTGCCTCTTGTTGTGTGTGGCGCACTTCATGTTTACCTGGAATGCTCTCAAATGTCTGGCTGTGAGCTAGTGAGTTACAAGCATCTTTTTTTATGAAAAAAAATCTGTTGGATAAATAAAAAAAGGTTTGCTTGGAATATCTACTTGATGATTATAACCGAATGGCATTATGACCAAGTCTAAACTTTCTATGAACCCAAAAGAGTAAAAATATCGTTTTATGAGTATTTTCCACTGTTGTAAGAAGATTTGGTACAATGACATTTACAAAGGAAGGACTTGTTTGTGTCTTTTAAAATATCTGATATAGTAAGATAAAAGATGTTTCTGGATATTGTTTTGAAGTAGTTATAGGAAGGAATAAAATGCACTTAACATGTAAACTACAATCCTCGCAAAAAGTCTTGGAACACCCGTGTTTATTTTAAGCGTAAGTGTACCCCCACTCCCCCGTTCAATGTTGCGGCATTGGAAATCCGTGTGATTTCGGTGTCGCAACATTGAATGATGGGGAAGGGAAAAGTAGCCTAATGTTAACAGCTATTCAATGGACTTATTGATTTAGTTTTGCAGTTGTGTGCACTAAAGTGTTCCAACAACTTTTTGCGAAGATTGTAGGTAAACTCCATGTCATAAGTTCCTACTCATGATTTCTACATGCCTACAGATGAATTAAATTAATGTTTTCTGATAATTTTTGGTACACAAACCAAGTGTCATCGATTTGTAGTCGGAACGTATCAAGTTTATTATCAAGTGACGCCGATTTGCAAAGAATGATCGATTTCAAAAAAGCTTAGGAACCTCTGAATTCAATTCTTGTAAATTGTTCAATTACATGCAGAGTGCCATCATCCAGTAGTTACTGTTATCCGGAATCCAACAGGTCAAAAATGCTATTGTGTGCCGTCACAATGAATTGAATAGCCAGCACTGTGGAGAGAATCCTAGTAGGGGGGTGTGATAAATCAAAATTTTGCAGGGCCCCCCTTAAAATATGTAGTAGACCCTACAAAACAAGAATATGACAAAGAAAAAATAATTCAGGAACCCCCCCCCCCCCCTGTACATACCCTCTGAAAGTTTTGGCATGAGGTTGCCAGATTCGGAAGACTTGCACCATGTATTTGTATAGGTGATATTATATGAAGTTCAGAAATTTGTTGAAATGACATGATACATGAAAGATAGTGTTAAAGGTGTTCAATACAAATAAAACAAAGTGTTTTCGAGGCTAAAGGTGTTATTTTAAAAGTTGTTTTCGTCATTTTATCAAGTTTGGAGAACAAAGGTTGATAAACAGGATAGAAAATTGATTGCTAAACATGCAATGTTTATCACGTTCCAGATTCTTGGAACTCAAAATTTCATATAACTTGAATCATCTACAAGGGTTGTAGGGATAGGACATACATACAATCTTGTACATTGCCTGAAAATAATACCGTAGTGTAAATGAATGAAAATTAACTTCAGACATAAAGACAAAGGCTTTAGTGGAATAAATCCATTGTCTTTCACTCAAATTGCTTCTGCTCTTCTGTTTTTCTTCCCTCTTTTGGTTGTTTGGTCGCTAATCACGGCATTAACAGCGCAGTTGTTGCCAAGATAACCAATTCACCTCGACCCCTTCTCCAAAGCTGGAATTGTAATCAGGTAGAGAATTCCTGATGCGGACTCTTGAGGTTTGAACGAGGCATTTGGACATCTAAGATATAACAGGGCGTCTAAGACAGGGATCGAACTGTAGATGTTCAGGAAACGGTTAACAAGAAAGTCTGAGGCTGATCTTTATGTTGGTTTCTACAGTAGACTTCCAAAAATTTGTAGGCTTCATTATACCACAACATAACCACGCGAGTGATGCTGGACAGGGAAAGCCAAATGGTCGAGGGGAAATGGGTCCTGTTGGTGAAGTATTCAGGAAACGACTTAGATAATTTCATGATCTTCAGCATATGAACAGATCCGAAAAGAACTCCTGAAGTTACCATATGTAGCATAAAAAGAACTTATCTAATGTATTAGAAACACATTGGAGAAAACTTTTGTCTCATTTTTGACTATTCACCATGATTGGGGAAACCTTTGTCTCATTTTTGACTATTCACCATGATTGGGAGAAACTTTTGTCTCATTTTTGATTATTCACCATGATCTAAATCATTAGGCCTAATGGTCTAAAATATCAAGGTATTACAGCTGCAATACACAGAACAATATGTATATTTGAAAAGTACAAGCTATTGCTGGTCAGATATTATTTTCTATGCACTTTATTACTTCCCTTACAATACATTTACCCATGCCATAATTGTTATTTTATGTAAATACCTGTTCAAGTCTTTTCACAGCTGTATGCTGGTATTCAAATTATTATATCATTATAAGCAAAAAATGAAGTTACCCTTGCCCACAAAATTACAATTATGCCTTTAAACATGCTAAATGATTTGTCATTCAATACTTTTACATATGATTAATTGTTAAAAATGATATTGGATAGTTTAAAATTGATTTTATGTACAATATAATGTATGTTTGTACATGCAAAGCGTCGTCTGCTACTTAAAACCTGTCGAATTCGTAAACCTTGTCAGCAAATTTTCAAAGTGTGTGTACAGTGTGGTCTAGCGGAAATCGGCAGGACTCATAAACGTGAGGTTGTGAGTTCGAGCCCCGTTGGTGCCAACGTGTTGTGAACCTGGACAAATCACTTTATCACACTTGCCTCGTTGACCCAAGCGTTATATGGGGAGTTACTAGGAATATTGACATTGAGCGCTTGAATAGGCAGCTAGCTGTATTCTAGTGGTAACGGAATAAATGTAAAGTGCTTTGACCAATTATGGAAAAAGCGCTTTATAAGCAGCGACATTTATTTTTTTATTATTTATATACAGGGGGTTATGCAACTTTTTTCTCAAAATTTCTTTCATATTCTTGATTTGTATTGGTGATACCATATTTTGAAGGGGGCCCGCATTAAAATGTCAAAATTTGCAAATTAACACACACCACTTAAATCCTAGTGTTATTGATCCCGGCTACTAGCGATGTGTTTGGTGTGTCGTTCAGGAATTAGCAAGAATTGAATTCAGATGTATTTTTAAAAATCAACTGTTCTTTGCAAATAGGTGTCACTTGTTGGAGATTTCAATACAATCCAACTTCAAATCGATGAGACTTGGTTGGTGTGCTAAAAATTATCAGAAAAACATTAATTTAATTCATCTGTACAGGCACGTAGAAATCATGGGTAGGAACTTATGACTTGGAGTTTATTTTGAGGTTTATTCACGTCATTTTAAATGATTCGAGTCTTGTGAGGCTGATAGATTGTTTTACTTTGAGGGGAATGTAGCTAAGGCCTTGATCTTTGAAGAAAGGGAAATAGTACTATGATGTCATATCATAGGATACCTCTCACTTTGAACTATTGAATTAATTGAAATAACTTAAAAGTTGCTATTTTTCAGTGAATATCATTAACCAAGGATGGAAAGCTACTTAAAACTATATTTCCTTTTTTGAGTACCGGTCTTAATAAAAATTTGTAGCTTCTCGTACCTACCCACAAGACGGGCAGCTGAGCAAGATGACGTAAGCCGTGGATGCCACCTGCTAAATTCACGTCCACATCAGCTGATATGGGTATTAAAAAGCACAATTACTTCCTCAAAAACATATATCATAGATGACGTACATAAATTATGTAACACATGATGTTATTATTAACACAGAAAAAAAACCCATCTGTAAACAAACTGCTTGACAGTTTTAGGTCGCTTCAAGCTGGTTCAGGAAACTGTGCTACATCTTTAATACACTCAGAAGATAACTGGTAGATTAAAGCTGGTGAACAGAAAATACAGGTGCTTTATACAGTGCACTATACCTCCCTGATTTCAGGCATGAGAATCTTCCTGTTGAAACAGGAATTCCTGTTTTTTGTGGCCAAATGTAGATGTTTTCCTGTTTTTTCCACAATTTTCCTGTTTTTCATGGAATTTCATTCTCATGCCTGTGATTTGTAATTCCACACAGTCTAATCCAGGGATTCTCAACCAGATCTTACAATGTGCCACAAAAATTGGAAAATTGTATGTAGTAAAGCATCAAATGGTCCCCCTTTTTAGTGTTTTTCGTATGACCGGGATGTAACTTTTCAGGAAATTTCTTGAATTCAGGAAATTTACACAAAATATTTGTATTTTCAGGAAATTAAATCAAGTACAAAAGAAAGTCTAAGCACAATCTGTACTCTTCAAAGTGCAATTTGGTGCATGCTCTAGTAGTTGAAAACCCCTGGTTTAATCACACTGCACAGATATTTACTGACCACAGTGGCCCAAGGTATGTCCATTCTCCCTTTGCCCAGATCTGCCAAATTTCTGAGGACGAGTGTCAATCTGGAGGTCAAATATGCATGCAGTGTGGCACGTACGCAGCCTGGTCACATAAGCCGCAAGAAGCCGCAACGCCAGTATGATTGCAATGCCCGGTCGGACACCGGTAGTTATGTGAACTGAAGACATCGTATACAAACTGCAAGATTTTAACTCGGGAATTAAATTCTTGTGGCATGCTTCCGCGTCTCCACGGCTCACAGACACCGGTTGGACACCGGCTGGTGTCTGATCGGCGTCTTCAGTCTGATCGGCGTCTTCTGAATTGACGCTGTAAACACATCGTAACTTCGCCGTAAGTTTATGTGACCAGGGTATCCCACAGCCTCAATTCAATTGGATGCCCGTAAAGATCAATACATTCCACACAAGCAACAGTGATCCATTAAAGCAGTAAATTCACTCACCAGATCGAGGCTCTAAATGTAAATTGGTTAATTAATTAATTAATGCAAATGCTTCTTAATATTGACCCAAGTTTTGTTCTTCTTTTTCAATCTGCAGGTCTGATCTTGTGAAGATGGAACTTGGATCTCATGATCCTGTACAAACTGGAAGGGATGCAATCAGGTAAGATGGTGTCCAAAGGGCACAAGATACAAGATGATGAAGATATTCAATTTTCAATTTTTTCCAAAACGTATTTTAACACTTAAAACGATCAATGTGTTAATGTACGAGGGTCATTCAAAAAGTTCTACCTGTTGTTTCATAACTTTTGTTTTATTAAAGGTAGCTACTTGAAATTTGGCAAAAAAATATCTAAGAATGTCATCTACATATGGTGAAACAATCATATCAATATCTTTTCTAGATTTTTGTAAGTTACCTAAAAGCCACAGTAAGGTTCGGGTACACCGGAAACGGGTGAAATATCTAATGGCATTGCACCTGAAACTATATGTGCAGCTAAGGGATGAACAACCATCTGTATCCCCAAAATTTATGAAAATTACAGAACAAATTTGAAATGAAAGTGTACCTAACAGTCCAGAAAATCATTACAGTGTCACTGATAAAGTAAACTTGGTACTGATAAAAATTACCCAGAATCCCAATATTTGAAAGGATGTCTTGTACCCTTTCAGGTTACGAATATCAGCATTGTGTGTTTCTCTATAGCCCGACTTTTCCATGTGCGTTTTTATGTGAAAAACAACAATTAAAGGTACTACTCCACATTTTCTGTCAACAAATTGAATTTAGTTCCCCTTTTGATCAACTATGAAAATGTAATACAATATAAAGCTTCATAATGCCACCATTTCACATTTTGTTTAATTAAGGTCAATTTCTTCGTAAACTGTGTCCTTGGTGATTTTCATAATATTGCTGCAGGGGCGATTTGTTCCTGTTATTGTTGTGATTGTGAATGACCATTATTTGCAGTTTTGGTCAGCTTTTTTAATCATCCCATGTTTTTTGCATGTTCATTCTTATGATTTATAAAATTTTCACTGTTTAGCAATACTATATTGCTATATTATGGCTTTTTCAATTCACTGTACTTGAGCAATGTTGCACATACTTTCACCGGTTTCCGGTGTATCAAACTTTACTGTGGTTCTTAGATCACCTGCAAAACTCTAGAAAAGGTATTATTACGATTTTTTCACTATGTGTAGATGACATATGTAGTTATATTTTTGTCAATTTTCAATTTGCTACCTTTAATAGAACAGAAGTTATGATACAACAGGTAGAACTTTTTGAATGACCCTCGTAGAAGGCAGTGTTACAGAATTTGTTGGTCAGTGGCGGGAAAATTTGGACAAAAAAGTAAGCGTAAGATTTGCACCTTATACACAAAACGTTACGTGCGCACTTGTTATTTACGCATTGTCTTCCCGATAAGCGCCGAACAACACAAAAAATACTGCGAAATAGTATCGACTGCTCCCGACTCAACAGGCTTCAGTGATTTTTCACATATTTGCTACCTGTAGAATTTTTAAATTTGTGGCTGGTCAATTGTGAACGTCAAGTATATGTAAAATTGAGAAAAATTATGGGGTCACTGACTGTTTTAAAAAGATAGTGTGAGATGAAATTACATAGGTTACAATCTAAAAAATAATTTTCATCACCAGAAGGTTGAAATTCGTTTGAACACATCAAAAAAAGTTAATTATGTCAAGTATTCTGACGCTCAAGTTTTCAAGTTATTATCCATTAAAGGAAAATGACGTTGTCATATATGACGTCATAGCGCCCTTAGATGGTCTGTGACCCCCATTTTTAATGCTGAATTTTAAAGTTTAGACTTATTTATCTATTAACTGAGAAAAAATAAACAAAATCTACAAATAGGAACTTATCACAGCGAAAAAAATCTACAGGTAGGAACTTATAACAGCGATCGTCCTTAAAGGAGCATGTTCCAGTTTTTCGAAACTGGCTATTGGGTGTCATGACAAAGCCATTGATGATCCATATGCCCGGGTCCATATGTCAGGATGACTGATACAGTCAGAATGATAAAAAAAGTATATATAAATGGTGTAACAAACAGTAACATGTAAAAAAAGCCTTAATATGTGATGGCTCATCCCGAAAGGGGGACTTTGCAGTTGATATCGATTTTGATTTTATCATCTCATCTGTTGTATTTTCTAAGCTTTAAAATGACACCTTACTTGTTGAAATTAATCAAGGCGATCAAATTTTACAACAGAAAATGTGCTGGAAATACTTATTATTTTCTTAATTTTTTGTTGCCTATTTTCATCATTTTTTTGAAAAGTGTTCTGTCGCAAAGTCCCCCCTTTTCGGGGTGAGTCATCACATATCTCTTATTGTGTCATGATAGTATGATTCTGCTAACCACAAGTTAGCTAACTTCAATCTGATATAATATTCACTTCCGGTCACTCTAAAACCATTAAGTGCATAGTTGCAGACTAAATGGCAAACAATCGTATCGCAGACGACGATATCGTTTGCATACAATCGTATCGCAGACGGCAATATCGTATGCAGACGTACGCTGTCTGTTTGATAGATCATCATCACGTTTGTGGTTTCACCAACTGGTCTCCTGTGACCATCTAGAGTTTCAGAACAAATATCAGGCTAAACCGAGTGGGAATGTCTGACAAAATGGGATTGTCTGTTTCTTATGCAGCGAGAATGTGTAATGAATTTTTCAGAGAGTTCAGGATGTGCAGTCTAATTGTTGTGTCTTTATTATTAGTTGGATTTTGTACTTTGCTGTGTATTTGTTTTGTAAAATAAAACTGAATTCATACTCAATGCAAACACAGACGTATGGGACACCTTCACATCCAAAAGTTTTAAGCTTATCTATATCGATTTTCAAAACACAACCCCAGGCGGTGAATTTTTAAGCTTATCAATATATCGATTTCAAAACACACACCAGGCAGTGAAGGACTTAACAGATGATCACATAAACTTTCTCATTCAAAAATGTTGAATTATAACCAAAGCTTCATTTGGATCATGGTTCAAAGATAAAAAACATGACCCGGTCATTGGATGATAATTTGATTACATTTAACACTTGAAACTGAATTATACAAGAAACATGAAGGGTTTCATAATTAATTAATTAGAAAATGTCTACCTCTCCCAACGGAGTTATTTTGATGGATGCATCGCACAGCGAATGTGATAGTGTGGAAAATGAATTGCTTGTTTCGGTCTGCTGAACATCTCGTTCCATTTTGGTCTGGTGGAGATAATGAAATATTGCAAAGCAACAAACATCTTCACATGAAAGCAACGAAAGAAGATGAAACCCAAATAGACTAATATCCTTGCATTTCATTGTAATAAAAGTCATTATAGCAGGGATGTAAGTTTTTAGTTGCCAAAGTTTATGTTGCTTTTTTTGTTTTTAGCCTATTTATGAACATTTTTACACCATTTTAAGGCTTTTCCTTCACTTTAGGCCTTAAATATTTGTCACTTACATCCCTGTTATAGAAATTATTAAAAACAAGTCTAGGGATTTAATTTGATTTCTTAGCTCAGACTGCAAACTTTTTGTTGTTGAAATTGTATGTATTTTGGGTAAATTAGTAGGTATTTGATAACTTTGTATTATTTTTAGCCAGAAGGATATCTGTCTGTATGATTTGAGAGCTCGCGTGGTCTAGTGGAACAGTGCAGGAAGCCAAATCAGAAGGTCACAAATTTGAGCCCCGCTACGGCCAACAGGTTGTGTCCTTGGGCAAGGCATATTCATCTTGATTGCTCTGTCGACCTAAGTGCATTGGGGAGCCGTTGAGGAAAATTACAAGTGGTCATAGGTTTAGTGCCAAATTGGCCTTGGCTGCAACCAGAATCTAGTTTACAGAGAAATGGTGATCGTACTCTGGCAACTGAATGGTAATTTGACTTGAGAATGTGGCCGTCGAGACTGTCAAGCGTTGTTCTTTGCTTACGCACAATTTGGCGGCAAAATGCAAGATGCGTTTTGCGTTATAGTCAAATAAAAAAGACAGAACGCACAGCGGAGTCACTATGCACTCGCGCAGCGTCGGTCTAGGCATGGCGCAATCCCCTAACTTAGCTGTTTTTTTTGGGTGCAAATAGACCAGTTTCCTATCTGTACTTTCTTTAATCTATGGTTGTGATGATTTCGTAATAACTGTGCCATGAGCGTCTTCAGGTGAATACCGGCGCTTAAAACATGGTTTGTTTATATTGGATACATTTGGCACCTATAAAAAACATGAATTTTTTAAGAGTCTTGGACTTTTGAAATAATAATTAAGTTTTTGCCCCGTATTTAAGCGTGCACAAACACTTTTTACAACCAGTGTATAATCAAGCATATGAGGTTGCACAATATTGAATTTTTGATAGATTTGACAGAATCAGATAGACTGTCACTTACAAGTCATTGATTTTAATAACTAATCGCTAATTAATAATCAATACTAATTAAAAAGGTCGCACATACTGCTTCATTCACACATCATCATGTATTATTGATATTTAACCATCTAGGCAGCAAGCCAGCCAGACAGACGGACAAATATTTATAGCTTGTACCCAATACTAATTGTACACACGGTTGTTTTCTCCCTCCGTCATGTCTGAATTGATGAGACGATGTTGAGGCGCTCGCTTCAAATACTATGGACGAGGTGAATGACTTGACGATAGCAAGAGAGGGGAGGCTTAATAACTTCTAGACATGTTGCTATGGTTACCATGTATCGAGACAGTTCAAATTTGAAATTTTTCATCAAGTTTAATAAAAGCGTTGGTACAAAATTGTATGAAACACTTGATGCTTACAGAACAAAAATCAAGATATTGTGCTATTTTTTATACTCTTAGTTGAACGACCTAAGGTTGCTTTTATGAGTAAAGTTTACAATTGTAAAATGTCTGATTGTGGGGAAGTGAATTAGCCGGGGGCACTCAATTTTGAGGTATACGCCATATGCCACCAAAAAGACCCCGCTTTTTTCGCTTACACTCAATGAAAGACCCCCTATTTTAACCGATTGTCAATGACCCCCTATTTTTAAGATTCCTTGTTACTTAAACAACCTTTGTCACTCAAAGACCCACCATTTGATTTGATGTATTTTTTCGAAGATTTTGTAAACTTTGTCAAAAATTTCATTCAAATTTTTGGCAATTTTGACCTGGAAAGATCATAATTTTTTGGGAATTTTGCCCAAAGACCCTCCATTTTTTGCACTTTGTCACTGAAAGACCGACCCCCTTTTTCAACCCAATTTGTCACCAAAACACCCCTACTTCTAAGGTGCTCTGTGGCACTATTATGTCAATTTCATCTGGAGAATTAACTTGAGGGGATGGGCTGCATTTATAGGCAGGGGTCTGATGATCTAGCTCCCAGTTCACACCTCCCTGTTCTTTAGCAGAATGATTCAGTTTTTTAGCCGTAACATGCAGCAAAAGTAATAAATTTACACTTCATGAGGAAATTTTGTCAAAATCACAGTTCAATATTATTAGCCCTCAAAATACCTCAAAGTCTCAAAGTCACACAGAGTTAAGAGACGGCAACTGAATGTGAAGTCAACATCTACCAAGGGTGAACCTGGATCGCCCAGGCTCTCCCCATCCTTTAAAAAAAAAGAAGAAAAACACCACTCACATTTTGAGAAACCTTCGAACGAGAAACAACTTATTTTGTTTTAGGAGGCCATAACATCTCGCCCCATACCTTGCCTTATAACTTGCAACTCAACTCACCAGAATAAAACTCACCAATTATGTAATTTTGTTATTTTACATTGATCTGTATGATAACCCTCAGGAAGTGTTGAATTGCATTTGACACAAGTCATGGTGAACTTCGCTGCCAGCAATTTGAAGAAATATTACATATATTTACTGAGCATCGCCAGTACTTATGTGAAAAAATGATTTTTTAAAGTATTGGAGAATATGTTGAAAAGCTCAAAACTAAAGTTATGTGTGGAAAATGAATTGCTTGTTTCGGTCTGCTGAACATCTCGTTTCATTTTGGTCTGGTGGAGATAATGAAATATTGCAAAGCAACAAACATCTTAAGGTTTAAAAATCCAATTTTTTATGGGCTCACTTTCTAAGCTAGAGTTGAGTGCCCACCCTCATTGACTGATCTAAAGAATGAGCAACAAAGACTGTTGGTGACTTCTTGATGCTTTCGGCCAATCATATTCACATTTAATAATCCACACTTTTTCTAAATATATTTACATCTATAAATAATGCTAAGATAGTACTAGCAGCAACTCATCATGTGAGTGCAAGAAAGTCGTATAGATCTGCAATGGCTGCCCTAAGTTATATTTATTTTTCAACTTGTCACAAGAATGTGAAAAATCTCTTGAAATTTCACTGTCTTATGTCAGTGGTTCTTGAAATGGTTCTTCAGGTAACCACTGACCCAAGACTGGAGATTTTACAGTGTGCAATCCAAATTAATGACAAAAGGCAGCTATTGCAGATTCGACTTTCTTGCACTCACATAACGAAATGTGATTTATTCAAGCAGTGCTTTTAAGACTTGATAAAGCTCTTGTCTCAGGTAACATAAACCATCTCACCAACGCAACAAGTCTCCTCATTCCTCATGCGTGCCTCACCCAAGGCGACAACTCATCATGTGAGTGCAAGAAAGTCGTATCTGCAAT
>JXSR01S057441.1:0-12129 GCA_000969725.1 Ophiothrix spiculata | reverse complement strand
ATTTTATAACCGGAGGGGGGGGGGGGGCTTCAGCACCCAAAGCTCTTTGAGTGCTTTAGTGCTCATTACACCATGTCCCTGCCATAATCATGGGCTGTCTGTAAGTAGAATGTCAATACCAAATTACATGGCAAGAATACCAGCCCATCCATTCAATTCATATTTCAAATCATGATATTAATTAAGCAAATCAATGGTTTATTGGTGATTATGTGATATACGAAGATTCAATATATATGTAATTAAAATGTTAATATTGGCGATTTGCTAAAGCCTCTGTGTCTGTTTCAAAAAGATTGTTACGAGTCACATCAAAGCTTCAGTAAACCTTAAAAGTACAAATCAAGACATTGGACTCTGCTACGTTATACATGGCGTATCCCTGTATTCTACAACATTGTTGAGTGGCAACTTTTGATGGCCAAATCAATCTTGCATTTATGCATGTATGTTTTGAGCAATCCCCTGTGATATCAATTGCATATTGGCCAAAAGAACAACCCATGGATTCAAACAGGCTATATGTACAATACCAGTGACACATCATCTTTTATACGCAAAATAAACGGATCAATTATTTTATTACCAGAATGTTTGTTTTTCAAGCGCTAAACGGCCGCTTGGTTTATAGGTAGGGTTTATATAGGATAGTGCAAATACATTTTCATGCATTTCATAAATGTATTTATGGAGGATGACATTTTATCACACTTTCTTTTCATCATGCAGGTAAAAGCAACACATGAATACCAAAGTCGAGACTCAGACGAGCTATCTTTCAAGAAAGGTGATATCATCGATGTAGTTAATTTCGAAGATCCTGACGATCAGGTTGGTTTGCTATTCAAATCCCAATATGAATACAAGGGGTGTCTAAGCCTTATGGCCTAAGGTAGAAGGAGATAAGCTATAGACCATTCCTATAATTGACATACTTACGCCGTTGATGGGGTAAATCCACAGAATTGAACGGGGAATCGGAACTTAGAAGGAGGCCAAGTATATATCATACTTGGCCTCGTAATCAGTTCCGATTCTCTGTCTGATTCTGTGGATTTACCCCATCAACGGCGGGAGTATATCAATTATATGAATGGTCTATACAGTAACCCATGCATGTAGTGCTGGGTTCATAGAATCATGATGTGTCTATCCATCTATCGCCCAACATTCGTAAAATGTGCTTCCTCTTGTATATGCGTTGATGGATTTTGTAAAACTTGCACAGGATGAACCTTGGGTAGAGGGGCTATGGAGGTGTTTACGATTTTGCGACCCAAGGTCATCGGGGGTCAAGCAAGTCCATTTTTGAAAATCCTTTAAAACGCTTCTTCGTGTACAGATTCCGACAGATGATCATCATATGGCATCTAAAAGCTTGAAAATTTGTAAAATTTGTTGGGTAAATCATAAAGTTAAAAAAAAATGTAGGACTTAGAATTCAGGAACTGATGACAGTATGCTTTTTTTTTCAAAATGTACCAATGACTTATTAAAAACAAAGCTAATTATGTACCCATCATGTGCTCTAGCCATACACTTTTACTTTGACCCAACAGAGATGACAACAATCAAAAGCTGAAATAGGGAGAATTTTTCCTGCTAATTTATACTAGTAAAGAGAGATTAATTTTGTGTTATGTTTTATAAAATATAGTTATTTTGCTGTGGTTTACAAATTTTGTTCATGCACACTGTATACTCTATTGCAGTACAAAATTATAGGTGGTTTCATGAAGCCAATAGAAGTTCTACCCAGCTTCTGCATAGCTTTTAACATTTTTGTTAGCCTTGTTTCAGAGATTTTCTGCTTTTTTCCCCATCTCCTATTTATACTTATTGAAAATTTGTGGCTGACAAATATGCAGCCTTTAAGAATAGTATAAAAAAATGTGCATATTCACATAGCTATATTTGACTAAAAGTGCATTGACTTCTTTCCTGGACTTAAGTTTTTTACTATAAAAGTCAACTATTCAATCTTAATAAATTAACTCCAAAGTTTAAATTATTTAGCCCTGACTATGACCTTAATATGGGAAAATGATTCAAGAATTATTTTCAAATCATCCGTATAGACTCAGTAAGACAGATTCTGCTTGTTGTATAAGAAAATGTGATCATTCATTTGCTGCGACAAGCAATTTCTTACCAAAGTAAAACCATGTATCATATTTTATGTAGTTCTTACATTTTTCCTATGATAGGTGTAGTATATCTGATGTAGCCAGAAACACTGTGTTTCCTGTCTGGAAAAGGAAAACACACTTTTCCCCTTTTTGCATATCTAAATACTCTTGTTGTTGATTTTGTTTCAAATTACAGGATGACGGTTGGCTGTTTGGCAGGTTATCAGGCAGTCGGACTAGCGGGGTCTTCCCAGAAAATTTTACGCAACCAATCTGACGACAATCTCCCTAAGCTTAGTAGAATTTTATGCTGGTATGAATACAACAATACTATATTATATGGATATATATGTTTTTGAGTTAAAAAGAACATTTTGACATAATTTGGCAACAGGGCATGTATCTTATGGCTGGCAACCTTTGCATCAGTAATGCAGAAATCATGGAATATGAAGCGGTGTATTTGAGACCCAATGATAAAACAAACAAATAAACATCACATATAGGCCACTCAAAATTTAATTGGACAGTAAGAGCAAAAATCCATAGTACAGGGCTTCATTATTTGTAAATGCATCCCCTACCCTGGATTTTTGTTAACATCTTCCAGTAAATTTTTGTTTTGCCTTTAGACAACAAATTTGTGGATCATCAGGACAATGCAGAACATATATTTTCAGAGGAAAAGACCTGAGGCCCAAATGTAAATTTTAAAATCAATTGTAATGCAGAAATGAACTAAAAATACTATTACATTTTATAATATTAGTACATATTGCAGATGATTCTTGCATTGATACCAAACCTGAAGTTACCATGTAATAAATATTGAAGACCAGTTGGAAGATGTATAGTCAGCGAAAACCACATGACTTGCATTTAGTTAGAGTTGATTTTGGATTTCAAATTGGTTTTGAAGTGTTATGATTTTGGTCCCAGGTCTGCCAAAATAGAGAAGAACCTCTAAATCAGTTAAGGCTGTGTTCACACTAGGACATGACTAGCGCATTAAAACTAGTAGTGCGTCACTTTTGGTCATGAGCGAGACACTTTCTATAATTGCGTTCACACTTGTAATTTGCTCGTGAGCGGCTTACAAGCAGGTTAAAAGTCATGACTAAATTTCTATGTGTGAACTCACTCTAAGTCTTGGTTTGCTTTGTCTTTTGCAACGCCTAAACCTCCAATTCATCTATAGAATATGCTATGTTTATTGATTAGAAGTGATATAATCCATAAATCTTGATCCGTGTGTTATTCTGTCCTATATTTATGTCTGACATGGAAAGGCACTTGCTCGAATCATGCTCTGGATGCGTATTTTCAGAGCAAAGAGAAGGGTTATAAGTATCAATGATTGTGGCAAATGAATAGTGAGCTAACTGGGGCTTAAATTAGGGGTATTTGGGTACGCTCAATTACGATCAAAGCCAACTTAAAATGCAGCGAATGATTGGCCAAACTGAATGCTAAGAGTATGTTTGTCTTCACTATGCGCACTGATTTTGATAAAAAATTGGATAAATTCAACCCATATTTAGGCCCACTGGTCGAGCTATGAGTTGCAAAAATATGCTAGACATGGTCAAGCCCAATATTTTAAAACTCATAGCGAGACCAATAAATATTGGGCGTAAATCATCCAATTATGTCATTATCATGCATACCATCTGATATTATCATGTATCGGACAGCTCAAAGCATGATAATGTAAATTACTGACAAAGACCTGAGTACAGTAATTTGATCCGCATGCTCACATAAAAATGAGTATTGCTTTACTTTGACCATCATTATACCCATTCACTAGTGTTTTATGCTATTTCTTATCTTATGTAACTTGAAAATGATAAGATCTAGTGACCTTGACAGAGACCATATCCATAAACTGCGACATGTCTAAGGCTGCAATCACATAGAAGTATATGGTATTCGCTATACGCTCCTGGGAGAGGCACTCATATTTGAAATTGATAGGGAGTATCCTCATCACTTAACTAATGAGTGCCTCCCCAAAAGCGTATAGCAAATTATGTATACTGTATACCAATGCGTATACTTTTATGTGATCGCAGCCTTACGACGGTAGGGATATGATACAGTTCATAATAAAATCTTCAGTTTCTCCATTAGACAAAATGATCCAAATTGGCCTCATTTTTTGTTTATAATAGCCCTAATCCTGTAAGCCAGTGCAAAGGGAAGGTTGACTTATTTTATACCTAATTTATCTGGTGCTTTGAACCTCAAAGGTTAGATCAGTTTATGTTTAGGATTCTAGGTAATGTTGGCTGGTAGTCCAATTGTTTTGTTCCTTAGAATACAGTCATGTACATGGTACATCAAAATATTCACATGTATTTAGATAGAATTTGCAATTTAAAAGATTATGTGGCGTTTCATAATGAATGCGTTTTAAAATTTTCAGATTTTTTACCCAAGTGTATGAAAATTCATATTATTAGTTCAACCCGCACAACAGATGGAATCGGAGTGTATTGTGGCCCCGGGGGGGTAACTGGGTATTCTGACCGGGTAACCACCCGCGTTACCAAAAAGGTGAGACCTGGACAGGTCTCGAGACTTGCAATATAGGGTATCAAAATCGACCTGGTACTCTGCAAGTCTCACATAGGGTATCAAATTTGTCTTTTATGGTATCAAACTTAGAAAGAATTGTTGAATTAATGACAATGGTGCCTTAAATTGCCAAAAACATGTTTCAAATACCTAGAAACACTTCTTAAAAGTGTTCAAATGGTGTACAATTACATTTTACCAATGATTTCTTGCAATTATTATTTTGTCACAATTGCGTTAAGTCTCAGATAGGGTATTCATTTGACAGGTGTGGTCTCAGATAGGGTATCCATTCGAACGGATATGGTAGATTTATGGTCTCAGATAGGGTATCATTTCACTCATTTTTGCCAATTTTTGGTCTCACATGGGGTCACCTTCGGAACCTGCGGAACTCGGGTGGTTACCCGGACACACATATCAGTTACCCCCCTGGGATTGTGGCATTTGTTTACAACAAAGCATTGGGACGTTAAAACGGACTATATTGTGCTCATATCCTTCAAAGAACCAGAAAGTTGGGAGTTGCTTGCTGGGGGCACTCAACTTTGAGGTACACGTCATTTGCCACCAAAAAGACCCCGCTTTTTTCTCTCGCTCTCAAAAACTCCCTATTTTACCAACAGTCACTAATAGACCCTCTGTTTATTAAAATTCCTTGTCACTAAAGCAACCTTTTTATTCGAAGACCCATGATTTTCTTAATTTGAGGTGCAAAGTTCTTCAAAATTGCAAACAATTTTGGCCAAATGAACCGGTAAGACCTCACTTTGATGTGAATTTTGCCCCCAAGACCCTCTTTTTTGACTCAATTTTTCACCGAAAGATCCCTACTTCTGAGGTGCTTGGTGGCACTCGTACATCACTTTCATATGTGACTGCCCCAGGTTTTAAATGTCTCCATTGAGAATTATATTAGATTAGACCCATTTTGTTCAGTCTTCCCATCCTTTGAGTTTAGAAGTGGTTGCTGTAACCCTATGAACACTGACAGCCAGTTTGGGGTCAAAAACCTATTGAGCTATGGGTTGTCAGGGTTCAAAGGGTTAAGGTGGTCACTTGAAATCATTGTAAGGGTGACATACCAACTTATAGTCAACTTTGCTCTCATATTGAGAAATAGAAATGTTAATGCGTTTGTCAATTGTAATCCTGGCCCCCGGGTACCCAGGGCATGCGGGGAAGTCGGTGAGGCATAGCGGGGACTACGTTGCAAATTATGTCCCCACTAGCTGTAAAATTGTCGGGGACTACCTTGTTAGTCATGCGATGAAATAATCAACCGAGAAAATATGTTGTGAACTTCGGGGGCGACTCGTATTACTCGTAAATAGCCGTGACTGTATGCGAAGAAAGGCTATCGGGCGGGGAACATGTGCAGACCTAGGCGGGACGTCGGCCAAATTCCCTGTAGTTGGGGGCCAGAAACTTGTCGTGAATTCGACATATAATGTTGTCCCGTGGTGCAGGGAATTCGGCAGAAGCTAGCGGGGAAGTTGTCAGATCAGTTTTCTTTCATGCCGACTTCCCCGCACACCAATTGACAAATGCATAAATGGCATTTTAATTTCACTGAGACCCTCATTCTTGAAAGTAATTACTGCTAATACAATAGAATTTAATCACAGGTTGATTCCAATTAGTAGTGTAATTGAAATGTTAGGAAAAACTCATGCTTTCAAAATTGTTCAAATATTGCGATTTAATGTTGTCTTTTATAAATTGGGATACATGCCAAAACATTCTACATGGTGTCCTGAGATCAAGTCCTGAATAATACAAGTTTATGTCATGTCTTGGGCCTACGAAACATGTTAAGTTGAGCAGATTTAGTTTGTTTTGAAAGATATCATATCAGTACATTATATCCAATAAATATACAGGGTACTGCTGAATTAACCTATCCCATATTGGGCTATTTTGTTAAAAAATCTACACTCTTGTATAGAAGATTCAGTGTAAGCATCATATTGGGGGGATGAACTACAAATAAATCGGCTTACTGTAAACGCCAATATTTTCACGCTCAGTAATTTCGTGCACAGCTAATATTTGAATCATTTCGCACTTTTTTATTTTTGTGTTTGTGATTATTTTTACGTGTGGCGGTATATACATGCCAATTTACACGCTATATTTTTTTTCGCTAGACAAGCTGAGCGCAAAGAGAGTAATAAAATAAATATAGCGCGAAATATACCACTTATACAGTATTTTGGCAACTCTGAAATTTTTAACATCCTCTGTGTTGCATAATACTTGCATAATTTACCAGAGGGTGTAAATATTTTATTTGGAAGTGAGTTAATCCTCCTTTTATGCAGTGCTTACAGTGAATCTTCGGTATGGGGAGGGTTCAGTAAAGTTTGAATAGGCCATATGAGCACTATATGTTAACAGGAATCAGCATTAGAATATTGTCTTTTCCAAGACCTGGGAAATTTATCTTTTGGTCACAACCTTAATCAAGTATATGGTATATATGTCATGCTTTATTGAAATAAGACTGGTCCGCTGCACCTTAAATATGCTCAGATTATCAGAGAAGGCAGGCACCGCTCTCATTATAACAAGAAACACACTTCTGGTGGTCATCGCCCAATCTTGATCTAATGCTGAGCACTCCTTACTTAGTGTAAGGCTTTGGTGAAGAGTTGTTCAAATGACAAATGTTTTACTGTTTGGCTATTGCAAGACACCAATTGGAATATGTGTGAAACTACTAGTAAGCAAATTGCTTGATCATCAGTGCACAGCGCATTTTCTGTGTTAATTGCTCAAAAAAAATAAGCGTAAAAAAAACTTTGTCTCAAGTTCCTTTGGCCCCACACCATAGCTAAGTGCTAAGGTTTTATTGGGCCCACGAAACATGTTAAAATTTAAACAGATTTAGTTTGTTGTGTAAGATATCAGTATCATATCCAATAAATAAACAGGGTACTGCTGAATCAACCTATCCCATATTTAGTCAAAAAGACTGTGTGCTGTTTTTTTTTTAGGGGGGGGGGGGCTTTGCGGCGAATTTTCTTATTTTTTTCTCTCTAAAAAAAAAAGGGATTAAAACCAAAAAGTCTCTGGAAACCTAAAAAAACAAAGAAATGCGGTAAAATGTGAATTTCTTACCTTATGCGTGTGGGAACCCAATGCAAAGTTTTTTTTTCTTGGCCTAATCAGGACACTGGCTATTTTACTACATTCAGAGTCCAGCCTCTTCATCACTGTGATATCACTCAACTTGTATCAATATGCAGTCTTTACATTTTAAAGCATACTATAGGCAAAGCAAAATTTATTGGACAATGTAAACAAAAATCCAGGGTATGAGTTGCATTTGCAAATAATGGGCCCTGCATTCTGAATTTTTGTTTTCACTGTCCAATAAAGTTTTGAGTAGCCTATAATAGCGCATGTAAAGACTTTGTATCAGCAGGTTCAAGCAATGGTACCGCTGAAATCTGAATGCACCATTACCTATATGCCATTATTTGTATTTTTAACATAGTATAAAAAAGAGCTTTTCAATATACTTTTTTCCAGGTCTTGTCTTATTTTTTTCCCTGCAGATTGTGTTTATAACTATGTATTTCTCTGTACAGCAACTTGTGTAAAACTTTTTTTGTAGTTACAAAATCTTTGAATTGTATATATAATGCCATATATGTATAAATATTATTATCATGATGTGCGTTATTGGTATATTTATATATAGTGTATGCCCTATGTGCATGATCTTTTGTCTATATCAGGATTGTAATTTTTATTTTTGACTGAATTATTTGTAATGGGGAGGGTTAGCAAACAACAATACTCAAACTTGACAAAGTGTCGATACTCTGAGGTGGTTAGTTCGAATCATTTGCTACAAGGGACAGTTTCATTCAAAACATGTGTTTACCTGCCAATAGCCAGCCCCATGGTATGCAACAACGAGCTACTATTACAATCAACATGATTGGCCCAAACTGTTGGTTCCTCTTGGTGTTTTAGCTTGTATGCGTGGTTTAAAGCCTGGAGTTACTGAGATTGCATTTGCTCAGCACAACAGCTATACGATTGTAGCCCATCTAGATGGACCTCGCAAGTGTAGACGAAATGGAATTGCAAGTGAACACAGAGCATGAGGTCCATCAACTCACAACAAATCCTACCTTGCAAATCCAAAGCAAGTGAAATGTGATAATATCCTGTATATGTAACTCAGGAAGCGACAGTTTGTGATAACCAAAACACTTTTGCCTTTCTTTTAATATTTAAGTCTGAGTCAAATATAACCATCTATTACATGAAACCTCTATTTGTTTAGCTAGTATTGACTGGTCACCAATTTTCTATAAGAGAAAACTAGCAGGTGGTTTAGTGTGTAAGTTGATCGACCTCGTGCCTACGTCATTCGCTTTTGAGGTCCATTTAGATGGACTATAAGATTGTAAACTTGAATAACATTAAAAATCCCTCCATTGTGGGTAATCTGACAAAGAATCCATTCCCTATTCTGTTTTTCTGTCACAGTTAATGTACACATTGTTTCTATCATACAGTTGCCCATTTCTGATATAAAATTTGATAGATCTAGCCCAAGATTTTATTACTGCTTCAAGTTCCAAAAATATTGGGCAAGATGCAATCGAGCTTGACATTTGAAACTCATAGCCCGACCAATAAATATTGGCCATTATTCATCCAATCGTATCATTATCATGCATAGAAACCAATAATATCAGATATCAGACACCTCATAGCTATTATTGTTCCAAATAAATTTCGGACACAAACTGACAATTTGAACGCAGCTACAATAACGCGTATCCACAAGCTGTGAAAAGCACAGGACATCGGGAAGTACGCAACGCCATTTCCAATCAGTAATAACAGTACTGTGACATCGCACGCTCATGGAAAGTGTTCCGTAAATTGCACACGCAATACTGTCACGCAAGGCTCTGAATTTTTATGTCCGAAAATTATTTGAAACAACAATAGTGGTAGTCCATCTAGATTAACCTCACAAGTGAGCACCGTAGATTTGTCGCGTTCGCTGGCGAGGTCCATTTAACGTTCACTTGCGAGGTCCGTTTAGATGGACTACTCATGATATCATTACTTATGATGATATCATTACTTATGATAGGGGATGATTTGAACCAGTCACCTTTTTTATTTCTAGATACCTAGATGAGTCCATATAATACTGCAATGTATTGATGGTAGAATCTAGAAACCTAGATGAGCCCATGGCACAGACGCTGTTTCATGTCAGTCTCTGCTACAGATGCAATTACTTGCACTGTTTCATATCAGTCTCTGCTACAGATCCAATTACTTGCGCTGTTTCATATCAGTCTCTGTTACAAATCCAATTATTTACGCTGTTTCATATCAGTCTGCTACAAATCCAATTATTTATGCTGTTTTATCAGTCTCTGCTACATATCCAATTACTTTTGCTGTTTCATATCAGTCTCTGGTACAGATCCAATTATTTACCCTGTTTCATATCAGACTCTGCTACATATCCAATTACGCTGTTTTGTCCAAGACAAACATGTATTCAGGAGTATATTCTGAGTTAATGGATGTCCATCACTCCATGTATACAAGAAGGTATCAAAAAGTTTCAAAGATCACCAAAAAGGAATAGAGTCAGGAACACCATTTTATTATGCAATCCTTAAGGCAAACTTTACATAGTGACATTTTTCCCACTTTAAATGTCCACTGACCGCTATCAATTGTAGCGGTCATATTTAGCAATAAAATCCCTTTTTTTTAATTAGCTGAAAGTCAACATTTTCAGGTCAGCCATGTTTTATGGTCGATCTTTAAAATCTTTTGATACCCTTATGTATTATTTTATAAGCTATATTGTATTATGAAAGAGTGGGGATGATGAGTTTAGCATTTTGTGATATTTAACGAGGGAATTTGGAAAGCACCGTTATTTTTTCAGGCTTATATGCAGTAGTGGTGTGACTGAACTGCAAAACTTGAAATTTGCCATAAAAGTGGAGATTCATACATAGTGGTAGAAGCTAAAATGAATGATGGATTGTACTTTAGCACTACTGGAATTTGTGTACCCCAGTCTCAGGAGTATATGTAACCAATCTGGAAGTACTCTTGAGCAGGCCTACTCTTGAGTTGCATAAGTTCCAGTAGTGCGGAAGTGCTTTTTCAAAACAAAAACAGAAAAAATGCTGAATATATCATGAGCTGAAGCATACAGGATTACTGGCAAAATGACTGTCTTAATCAGTCTAAATTTTGAGTTTCGCTGTTCTATCATATGACAGTTGTATACATGCAAGTATTATACACTGCAAAATGAATTTGGATCAGTTATAACGAGTGTTTTATTGCCAGTATTTTGTATCAATTTGTGTCAAGATAGAGTAACATGATGCTTAATGCATGTTGTTGACAAAATAATGATTCCATCAACATGCATCAAGCATATGTGTAATGTTTTTGTATGGTTTAAATGGTTGTTTTGTTACAGATTGTGGTTTTTATAATGTCAGGAGTTTCATGCTAACATGTTTTGTTTCCTTACTAAGTGAGTGTTTTGTTTCCTTTTCGAACACGAGGAATTTAATAAGGGGAATCACCATTCACTTCTATTTTATTGTTGTGTTTGCACGGCCCAATTTGTTGTGAGGTCTTATGTACGTTATAGCTTTGACTAGAGCCTTTCAATCTATTATTGATATGGCTGCGTCATTGAATTTCGCCTATTGGCATGGCGGAATGACTTTCGTGTACCTTTAATTGACACATGGGAGTTATTAAATCAACATATGTATTAGGTCACTTGATTGGTCTGGTCTATAGATTTAGAGCTGACCTCCCGGACTTTGTATACCGGCCTGTGTAATGGCGTCGTCAGCTGAGAAGCTCTAATTGGGGTATTTAGCTTGGTTCCCGCCAAAATCAATTTTGGGAGCCGAGATTCGGTTGTGCGTAGAGACAAACTGCACAAATAATTCTAATACGCCAACCTGCACACAAACGTGTGTGCTTAATTTCAATATTTGTGCATCATGACAATATGCGATACATCATCGGCAAAAACCTGATTGAGCCCCATGCCAGAATAAAATGACATTAAGTCCAGAATCTCCACTCTAAATCTATGGTCAGATCACAGGAATGATTAGTGCGAGGGAAATTGACGACAAGAACTACTGCATTATTGCATGCTAGTCATCAAGTTGAGTTGATGGTATGTGCACACTGGGGTTGAAATCTTGTTCAACAAATATTTGCTTTGCTTTTATGCACATGTGCTAATTGCTTATTAGCCTTCCCAGTCAAACCAAATTAAGGGAATTATTTTAATATGAATCCATGTGTACTCAAAAATCAGGGATAGGAGGCATAGTGCTCCATAAATCCTCACTGAATTTTGATTTGTATGTATAGA
>JXSR01S057435.1:67100-79063 GCA_000969725.1 Ophiothrix spiculata | reverse complement strand
AAAACAATCTTCATTTCTATAAGTATATATATAGAATTCAAATTAAAATATCAATCGCTCTCTCTATATAAATTTGTTCAAAGCAAATCCAACGATCAAGAGCAAAAGTGTTTTATTATGATATTTTTTGGGATTGAATAAAATTATATCAGTATCAGAATTGGCATCTTCATACTGGCACCTCAATTTCCTTTGTCACGGTGCGACAAACATTATTTGGGTATTTTACGTTCATCATTTCGTTTTAGCCCTAGGTGTTTAGTGGACTTTCTGGTAAGTACAGCTATATTTGCTTATTTTCCTGAACGTTGTGAAATTATTAATTTGCTGGTGTTATTTTAAGGGTCTACTCATTTTCAGAAATACCCAGGTGTCCCAAAAAATGGTTACATGTAGAAAAATGATCGTTTGCAAAAACTATAGCAGTTGGAGAGTTCAAACTGTGCATACTTTATGATACATATCTTTGCTAGATGTTTACGAAATCCTAATACCACAGCATTGTTATTTTTAGAGTTATCGACAATGATAGGTAACTATGTCAGAAACGAATTTCTTAAAAAAAAAACTCGTAAACATTTTCGTTTCATACACTTTTAATGTAATTTTAAACCTCGTTCAACCCCATTTGAACTTGAAATTGACAGACCCAAAATTAGATTGCTTTATACCATTGTGTAGGGTCAGGTCTCTTGTTTATTTTTATTTACAAAATCATGAATATCCAATAAATTTTAACGCAATTATGACGTCATAAATTACGTCAGGTCCAAAACTTATGTCAAAATCTGATTTTGGGCAAATATGGCCACCGATTCAAAATTTTCCTTTTTCTAAATGTTGATCGGATTTTTCTCAATAACTTTACAATAAAATTATAATTTAAACATGTCCTGTTAGTTTAAGCATCATATCATGCAGATGTTTTTCACAAGTTTGCAGTTTAAACAATAACTTAAATTAATGTTACCCGTGAAAATTTGAATAAGCTCATTGCGCAACTTGATTGACAGGTTCAACATAAACAACTCATTCTGGAATGCATAGAATGCAGGTATACAATAGATATACTGAAAGAGAGTTATATTATTATTCATTTAAAAGTGTACAAGATTTGTTTAAATATAAAGTATAATTCTACACAATCAGTCATTAAAATATCATAAAACGTGTTAGTTATTATTTTGTTCAATTTTGAATACATGCGTTTCTGACATAGGTATCTATCTTTGTTGATAACTCAAAAAGTAATGAAGGTGCGATATCAAAATTTTATTAGTAACTAGAAGAGGGTTGTAACATAATTTATGCAAAGTTTCGTTTCTCCAACTACTATAGTTTTAGCACATGGTCATTTTTCTACATGTAACCATTTTTTGGGACACCTGGTATTTTATGCTTTGTAACTCAGCAACTGATAATTAAATCCATATAAAAAGTATATATTTCTAGGCGAAGATTTGCATATAGAAGATGATGGTTAGGTCAGTTTTGGCCAAAAATGTATGATTTTGGACCCAGGGTCCGAAAAAAACTTGTTCTTGGGCCAATATATTTGTTTACTACCTAACTAAATTCTGCAAAAATTAAAGTTGGGCCTCTTTTACTTTTTACGTGTCTAGGAACGCATTTCACAAATTTTTGATTTTTAACTAACTTGACAAAAATTCATTTTGGGCCAATTTGCAACCAAACATCCAATAACCAAAAGCAATGTGTCATTTTAAAGCTTGAAATTTCAGTTTTCAAATGAGACCAAAATATAAATTTTGATTTTACTTATCTTATTTACTTAGCATTTTTGGATTTTTTACTATTTAGGGTTTGTAAACGTAGTGTTAAACCTATTTCGGCCATGTGACTAACTTTTAACTCATAAAGAATAAGAATATGTTAATGACGTATATTATAGGCAAAACAATAATGTATTGGACAGTTTAAACAGAAAACCAGAGTGCAGGTCCCAATTTGTTTGTTAATGCAAGCTATGTCCTGGTTTTTTTTGTTTACATTGTCCAATAAATTTTTATTTTGCCTATAATATGTTACTAACCTCAGTCGGACAATTATATTTCACCTAAGGAACATAACGCGAATTCGCAGATTTATTGACAGAGATACATGCCACCATGCTGTCCGCTCTCTTGTTCTTTCTCGTCTTGATTAGTGTAACGGTCTTTTATCATCTGTACCAAAATCGCACATCCTTCGCCTGCAACGTGTTCAAAATTGGGCTGCTCGAATTATTTTTATTTAAGACAGACGACATGAATCTTCACCATTGTTAAAAAGTCTCCACTGGCTTCCAGTAAAACAAAGAATTAATTACAAACTGTTATTATATTTCTACAAAGCACTAAATGGTCTTGCACCGATGTATATATTAAATTGTTTAAAACTGTATATTCCCAAAAGAAACTTAAGATCATGTAGCGACTCTCTTAGTCTGGATTATCCAATAACCAGAAATAGTGCCGGAGACAGAACTTTCACCGTGCATGCTTCCAAACTATGGAATAATCTTCCAAAGACATTAAGGAATTCCAATTCTGTAAACGCTTTCAAAAAAGCACTTAAAACACATTTATTTCCAAATTGATTGTTTTTCTAATGTTTATGTTAATATTGCATTGTTAATTGTTTTTGTACTTTTTATTGTAACTTTGTAAGCGCCCTGAGCCTTTTGGGAATGGCGCACTAAATCCTTGTTGTATGTATGTATGTATGTATGTATGTATGTATAATAACATTATACTCATCTCTTTCTTTACAGGTTTTTGGCTTTAAATTGAACACAAAGCAACAAAAGGCTTCCCGAGACCATTTGTTGGTCAACTTGAAGTGATTACTGGTTATATTACCTCATCAACATTGAGTTATTTAGGTTTAAGAAGCCAAACTTGTAATATGGAAGAAATCAACCTGGCACTTTGAAAATGTTCGGTGAAAATCGGTGTAATTTAGACTAAGTGTCTCCCATAACCAGGCATACGGGTCTAATTAGTCTACACGGAATAAGTCGCAATCAATGATTTATTGATCGCACATGTACATTCTTGATTAGTAGTAAGGACACTCAGTCACACGGACGCTGTATTTCATGACACCTGCGTTTCGTCAGTTAAGGACATTGGAATATAACTAAGGGAAAACCAACCTCGTAAGAAATCTTCAATTTACATCATATCATTGCTGATATGATTTCACAACCGATGTTGTATAAACTTATTGAACTTGATTTCAATATAAATCACTTCTGGTTCTTCCATATTTAAGGGTTACCAGGTACATGATCTGCAAATAAAGGCTTCACTTGCAGAGAGAGCGCCCTTATTGGAAAACGTGAGCTGACGTGGTTTCAATTTCACTCTCACAAAACTTCTTCTCTTCACCTGAAAAATGCTCCGTGAGGCTAAGAAATCCCAATAGCTCTCTTGACTGTGTTGACAAAGAGGGACAGGTACGTGAAATAAGTTAAAATGGCCTTCGTGTCTCTTGAACCGGTGTAATTAGACTGAGTGTCCCCCATAACCAGGAGTCCGGGTCTAATTGAACTACACGGAATAAGTCGCAATCGATGATTTATTGATCGCACATGTACAAGTACGTTCTACACAATTTAATAGTAGCTAGAACATTTCAGGCACACTTGTGACGGACGCTGTATTTCATTACACCGGCAACGGTAAAATTAAGTAAGAACTGATTGTTAGGATTGGACTTTACAATACAAAACCAGCATAGAATAGACTTTCATATCAACTCTGATGAGTGCATTACTGTTTTATTATATCCGCAGGTACCAAATTTTGCTAAACTTATGTACTAATTGGTTTATCCCGTGTAAAATTCAGAATTGAAGTGTTAAATGATTATCATGTATAGGCTATATATAATTCAAATTTGGGTTTTACTTTGTATAAACCAAATCAATCCCACAATGCAATGCAGCAGTCAACCATTGTTCAGTACAAGTTCAACCGAAATGGATAGCCGTATTAATCAACAATATAGTAGTTATGTTCTCGAAACTGAAGACTCGTGTCTTAGTGCTGATCAGTATAAATATTTAGACCAAGGTATTTTTCCAGCTCAGTTGAATGTGTCCACTGATAAACATTGTATTCTGGCCATTCCATCATCATCACCCCTTCTGCTAGATGTAAACGGATTACCCTTTTATCACGACGTTGAGAGTTATATTTACCTTAAAGAAGTAGACACTCCTCAGGCAAATGAAAAGAAACTTACACTCATAAAACCAGAGGAATTCGGTTGCATTGTGACGTTACCGCAAACTGATTTCGAAATATACTTGATTAACATTCAAATCAATTTCAAAATTTTTGAAGGTCATAAGGAAGATATTGAAGATAGTTTTTACTGTAATTCAACTTTGGCAGATTTGACTTTTACTGGATCAACTATACTACTCCCTGTAAGTAATTTTGTATACTTCAATGATATAATTGACGATGACTTAGGGGGAAAGGCATTTGGAACTGTACTTGGGTTCACTGAAAGCGGTTTACCATGGTTTCAATTTAATTTAGACTTCATATTGACTTGTTATCGGATCCTGCAATTTCGAATGATAACTTCCAATTGTAAAGACCAACAGAATCAAGATTTAGACAGAGTGGAATACTCCGATCTACTAATTTATACCCCAAACATTTCATTTTTAGCGTTCGATTCTCACAAAATCCGTTATATAGAACCTAATGCATTCTTCGAAATGGAAAACTTGTTACGTTTGTCTTTAACGCGGAACAATTTAAAAATGCTACCAGAAAATGTTTTTAAATCTTTATCAAATTTGCAAGTACTATTACTTGATGAGAATTTCCTAACATTGTTTCCGCTCAATATCTTTACACCACTAGTTAATTTAAGAACAATCTCTGTGAGAAAAAACAGCATTGTTACCCTACCATTAATTTTTAACCATCAGCGACAATCCAACTGTCTCATATTCAGCTATAATAAAATGGTTTCTCTTCACGAAAACATGTTTGCAAAATCTACTGAGCTTGGAGAATTATATTTGAACAACAATAAGTTGACAACACTCCCGAGCAAAGTATTTTCATCACAAGAAAAGCTTCGGGTTTTGATCTTGTCTTATAATGTACTCGCGTGGTTACCAAATACAGTTTTTGATTCTATGATTAGTATATCTAAAATTGACTTGTCCTTTAACCAACTCACAAGATTGCCGGCAAAGTTGATTAGGAATGGCATAAAAATATTTCTTCACAACAACCTGATAGACTTTTATGATCCGGAAACTTTCAAAACTGCGATTGGCCTGAAAGAGCTTGACCTGTTTTCGAACAGATTACGTGTCATACCAAAACTGCTATTCTCTTCACTCCATGAACTATATTACCTAGATATATCATATAATTTGTTATCTGCAATTCCATCGCATTGCTTTGATTCGTTAGTAAAGATGCAAGTCGTAGTAATGAAGCAAAACCAACTCGGTGAGATTTATCTAAATTTGTTTGAGACAACAATCTCCTTGGTTAGGCTTGATATATCATTCAACCGTTTGAAGACGATAGCACATTATGGGGGTTCCTCCGTAGTATATTCTATACGAATTTTAAATCTTGGTTATAATCTACTGTCATATATACCTGCCAATGTGTTCCCGTCATTAATACATATAAAAACTTTAAACCTTGAATTCAATCGGCTAACTAAAATACCTGAAAACATTGGAATTCTTGTTCAAATAAAACATCTATATTTGGATAACAACTACATCCAATACGATATAGACGACAATAAAACTCTTTCTTTACGACGAGTTGATTTGATAACATTAGGATTATCGGGAAACTCTTTAGGATACATACCGTCGTTTTATTTTAGTAACTTGCTTCGCTTGAGAATACTCTACATTGAAAATAGTGATATATCTGGATTACATAATAATAGTTTTGATGATAATTTGATTGAGGAGCTTTTTTTGAAAAGAAACAATATCATTAGCCTTCCGAGTGGGATTTTCATATCTTTGAAATATTCAATAACCATTGATTTGAGTTTTAATAGGTTAACAAGTCTAAGAGGTATAGATTTCCGTAAACTTTTCAAATTAAAAAATCTTTACTTGAATAACAATCGTCTTTCAGACTTCATAAAATTACCATGGTTTACATTACGTAGAATTGACTTGAGTTTCAATCAATTAGATATTAATTATTTTAACAAAGAATTTAATGGGGAAAATAAATATTTGAAACTTATTTATTTGAATCATAATAATATAACAGAATTGCCAGAAAACATGCTATTAAATGCAAATCACCTGGCTATTTTTGAAATAGGCTACAATTACATTAGTAGCCTTCCAAATTTTACATTTGCACAAAATAATCACATTGAAAACATCAAATTAAATAATAATATGCTGATGTATTTGCGACGTAATCAGTTCACAAACCACACGAATACATTGAAGCTCGACTTGCTCGATGTTAGCTATAACGTGATTAGACAATTACCGTCGGATATTTTACGTGATTTTGTTAAGATTCAGAAATTCAAAATAAACAATAATTTGTTACGAGAACTTCCGAGACAATTATTCAGCGATGTTCTAATAAATGAATTATACATCCAAAACAACAATTTCATCCACTTTCAAGCATTTTTACCAGATAGACTCACTACTTTCATAGCCAGTCAATGTATGATAATTCAATTGACTCAAAATGTATTTAACAGTGTCGACAGGGTAACCCGTGTGGATTTAAGTTTTAATGATATCTCGCAATTGCCGCAGTCCATGTTCAATAGATCTGAACAACTATTATTTCTGAACTTAAATCACAATCACATCACAAATATTACGGTTGACATACTTCAACCACTTCGCAATCTTATTACTCTTAATTTATCACAAAATGAACTCGAAACAATACCTCGTCTTAATCCTCTTGTATCTCTACAAGTGATTGACATAAGCGATAACCATTTGACGGGTGTTTACGAGACAATACAAACAGGTCAATTAAAGTACATCACTATGAAGAATAACAGCATTGAGAGTTTGACAAGAAATGCATTTTGGAGCTTACAAAAGGCAGTTATTATTGACCTGAGCCATAATACTATAAGAATAATTGAAGGCATGCTTTTTAAGAATCAGTTTGAATTAGTTCAACTGATTCTTTGTTGGAATCAAATTACAGTAATAGAAGAAGATGCATTTGGTGAGCTGTTAAAATTACATTATTTAGAATTACAATACAACAGTTTGAAACTACTGTACTTAAACCTATTCATACATTCAACTGAAATACGTCTTTTAAATTTGTCCAATAATGACATTGAAGTGATACAATCCGCAGCAAGCTTTAAGAGAATTGGTATTTTAGATTTAAAACAAAACCCGTTGTCTCTGGTGAAGAAATCCTCCTTCGACTGGTTACATAAGTGCAAAATCTTTGTTGACAATAGTGCCACTTGTTGTTTTTTTGGCATTGGAAGTACAAACTCCTCATGCATACCTGCACACCAAAGATCAAACTATGTGACCTGTAAAAGGATGCTACAAAGTGCTTTCCTTCGAGTCGTGATGTGGGTGATTGGAGTGGTAACAGCAGTGAGTAATCTTGCTGTGGTCATTCATCGATATTCAGCCTCAAAACACACTCAGAATCGATTTATAGTCAATCTATCCATTTCTGATTTGCTCATGGGAATCAGTCTTTTGATTATATCAAGTGCGGACGTTTATTTTGGGGATTATTTCCCTTCATTTTCTGATCAATGGAGGGTTAGTATGACGTGCAAAATAACAAGTTGTTTATCTCTGATATCAAGTGAAGCGTCTGTGCTTTTCATAGTGTTAATTAGCATTGACCGATATCTGTCAATCAAATTTCCGTTCAACCCCGATCGACGAATTGATTTGAAAGCAAGTACCATTCTGTGTCTCCTTCTGTGGACTCTTGTCACCGTACTTGGTGTGGTAACCTCAATATACACAGGATCAAACGGTATCGATCTATATGACGTTTCAGAAGTGTGTATTGGACTACCAATCACCAAACGTATAGTTTCGTCTGTTCAATCCAAACAAACTGCTATCAATTCAATAACTACTAACTTAACTACTCTGTATGGTGTTAATGAAAATAGCAGGGGTAGAAGTGAGTATTATCATATACCAATTTATGAAATACCAGTGAATTCGTCATATCCCGTTAGTCACATTGATGGCAGCAGGCTTGCTCCGATGTTTTCTCTGATAATCTTTATTGGATTGAACTTTTTTCTGTTCACAATAGTGTTGTTTGCGTATGCATCAATATTCTTAGAAGCTCGAAATATATCTGCCAAAGCAGGTAATGCCAATAGGCGCAGAGAAGCGCGCATGGCGATTCGCATGTCTGCGGTTGTACTTACAGATTTTCTGTGTTGGATACCTCTTGCTTTCGTGTGCATTCTTGCACAAGCTGGAGTAGTACAGATTTCAGCAGAGGGTTACGCATGGATAGTTGGATTTATTTTACCAATTAACTCAACAATTAATCCTTTTCTATATACCATTGCCTCACTCTTAGCAAGTCGCGTTAAAATTTAATTCAAAAAGCGATGGTGTAAAATGTAATGCCGAAACCATAGTCGGCCTCCAAACAAAATTGTCTCTACCAAACATTTGATTGTGACGTCACCAAATACTTGACACGGGTAACAAACATTTGGTCCAATGTATATGGCAATTCAATAAAAATGTGCAATCTAGCGCAAAATTTTGTTTGGTCTCAACTTGGTGTTGAAGTTATTTTGTTTGAAGTCACTCGTCATTTTGACGTCACAACCAAATGTTTGGTAGCGAAAATTTTGTTTGGAGGCCGACTATGTTTCGGCCTTAACTGTAAGTAAAAAAAATAGTTGTTAAACATCATTTATATTGCTACCTTTATGAAGGGGTACAACTTAAGCATCCTACCAATTAGGTTTTAGGAAAAACACCAGTTGTAAGTGACATATTCAGAATACAAGTTGAACTATTTACAATAGCTAGTCTTGCAGTTTTTAAAATTATGACACTCCATTCATCAAGACCTGTAACTTTGTCAGTACTCATTTTAAAAAAAAATTCATTAACAAACTTACATAAAACCTGAGGAAGATTCATTTCACCGTATTCATTTACAATAATATTAACATTATCAGTTAATGTATCATACAAATATTATGTGACGGTATGTGACATCTTGAAAACCTTTTTGTAAATCGAGGGGCGTTGAAGGATCATTTTGTGATTTGTTTCCAAGCATTCTCTTGGCTCAGTCAAGCGTGACAAAGACATCTAATCCCCCGCTTATCACTCTTCTACAGATAAACATTCCATATGACCACTCAACTTGAGTAGAGAAGTGACCTTGAACAAGACAGGGTTAAATAAAATTGAACCTAAAAATCACGTTTTGGACCTATTTTTGTTGTTGCCCCCTTACAAGTACATGAGAAAATTGATCACATTCGGAGTTCCATTTCACACTCAACAAGATTACCTATCAAATCTGACCAAAAGCAACATAAGTTTCCAGATATTTTCATCATAAATTGACCTTTACATAAAAAAGTGGTAAAAAATATTTGTATTCCAACTATACGAGCAACCTTGTATTTATATTGATGTGGCCGAATTAAACACCTTTTGTATGTACCTGTTTATAAGTTATTTTTTGATTGAATTTTGTTTGTTGTAATTTTATCTTCATTGCTGTTGTTTTTTATATGTTGTTTTGTTCATGGGATGTCGATTAGAACTCATGAAAATTGTATTGAATGTAGGAAAATTGTAAAATATTGCCATAAAGATATTTGTTGCAAATTATGTGAAGGATATATACATAAAAAATGTACAAAATTAAATTTAAAGCAGCTGAATTATGTTTAACAGATGTGTCGATTTTATTGACAACCACGGAATTCTTAATGAGAAATAATTTGGTTTTCGACCGAAACATTCATCATACATGGCAATAGCTCAGCTTGTTGACAAAGTGAATAAAGCAGTTGAAAAAAGTGAAAGCACAATTGGTATTTTTCTTGATCTGTCAAAAGCTTTTGATACTATTAACCATGAAATACTTCTTCACAAACTTGATCATTATGGTTTCCGTGGTATTGTCTTAGATTGGTTCAAAAGCTATTTGCAAAATCGAAAACAATATGTTACGTATGATTATCATGATTCAGATTTTGAGAACATATTGGGTGGAGTTCCTCAAGGGTCTATACTGGGACCACTTCTATTTATTTTGTACATTAATGATATTACGCATACCTCGGAAGTTCTTGATTTCATTCTTTTTGTCGATGATACTACAATTCTCTACTCGCAGAGAAATATTGTCAATGAAATTAGTTTGATAAACAACGAACTAAATAAAGTATGCAATTGGTTCAAAGCCAATAAATTATCAGTTAACGCAGCAAGAACAAATCATATGATTTTGGGCACTCAGCAAATGACAACCATCGAATCATGTGCTAATTTGAAAATAGTTTTGAATGAGACCACCCTTGAAAGAGTAATTTATACTAAATTTCTAGGTGTACTGATTGATGAGTGTCTCACATGGAAAAAAACACATAGAATGTGTATCAAAAACAATATCAAGGAACATTGGCGTCATCAGCAAATTGAAATATTCTTTACCTTTAAGAATACTCCGATCACTGTACTGTACTCTTGTGTTGCCGTATCTTAGCTACGGAATTCTTATTTGGTGAAGCGCGCATAAAAAACATCTTGACAAACTGATCAAGCTGCAAAAATGGGCCATAAGAACAATTTCAAATAGCCATTATAGAGCGCATACGCCACCATTGTTTCACAATCATGATCTTATAACTGTTAATGATATCTACAAAGTGGAACTAGGGCTCTTTATGTTTAGATTTTCCATCAACGAATTACCAACTTCCTTTAAATACTTTTTTCTAAACGCAGACAAGTCCACGACTATCAAACAAGACATGTCAATAATTTCAATATCACAAACAATAAGAAAATATTTTCAGGTCGTGCCATCCGCACAACCGGTCCTATTCTTTGAAACTCGCTTCCAATTAAATTAGTATCAAAGAATCCAAATCAAAAAATCAATTTCGCAAAAAAAAAATGAAAGAATCTATTATTCAACTAATATTAATGATTAGCCAATTCTCAGTTTACTATCGAGCTCGTAGATGTCCTTCTCTTGTTTGTACGTCTAGGTCCTTATTTATTTATTTTATTTTTTGTTATTTGTTATGGTTGTTCATTTTGTAAGGGGTAGGCTAATTTCTGGCCTCATTGACTTTCTGGTCTACACCTCCATTTTGATTTATATTTCTGTTGCTTTTTGATGTACATTGTATTTTTAATGGAAATAAAGATTGATTTGATTTGATAAACGTTGGAATTCTCCATTTTTGTAGTTGCACATACTGAGAATGATTTAATTGAGCAGAACTATCAGTTTCATCATTCACAAAAATATTGGGTGTAGTCATAGGCGGCGGACCCGGGGGGCGGGGGGACACGTCCCCCCCTAAATTTCACGAGGGAGGGACGGACCCCCTCAAAAATAAAGAAGAAAGAAAGAACAAGAAAGGAAATTGGAATGTTCCCTTTGTTTTGATAAAATAAACGTTAAAAATCGATTTCGAGTAAAATGTGTCATTTTTGCGCAAATTTCAATATTTGTTTTATTAATTTTTGACTGAAATTAGCCGATTTGACAAATTTTTTGCACGTTTAAAGTTTCTGTACTGGTTAAACGTGAATGGAGAAAGGATTTTTACCTCGGTTTTTAAAACGTTTGTCTTGTGTTTTGGATGTTGAAACCTGATTAATAAGATAGAATACACTTCAAAGGTAACGTTTCTGATGAAATTAGAAATTCGACCTTGGACGTGATGTTTGACTATGCTCAGCTTCA